>PVHO010012601.1:11796-66664 GCA_004024885.1 Saguinus imperator
CTTCTTTTGTAAAGTGTCTGTTCATGTCCTTTGCCCATTTTTGAATGGGCTTGTTTGTTTTTTTCCTGTAAATCTGTTTGAGTTCTTTGTAAATTCTGGATATCAGCCCTTTGTCAGTTGGGTAAACTGCAAAGATTTTTTTCCCAATCTGTTGGTTGCCGATTCACTCTAGTGACTGTTTCTTTTGCCGTGCAAAAGCTATGGAGTTTGATTAGGTCCCATTTGTCTATTTTGGCTTTTGTTGCCAATGCTTTTGGTGTTTTGTTCATGAAGTCCTTGCCTACTCCTATGTCCTGAATGGTTTTGCCTAGATTTTCTTCTAGGGTTGTTATGGTGCCAGGTCTTATGTTTAAGTCTTTAATCCATCTGGAGTTAATTTTAGTGTAAGGTGTCAGGAAGGGGTTCAGTTTCTGCTTTCTGCACATGGCTAACCATGGACTGGGAAAATGTGGCACATATACACCATGGAATATTATGCAGCAATCAAAAATGATGACTTTATGTCCTTTGTAAGGACATGGATGAATCTGGAGAACATCATTCTCAGCAAACTGACACAAGAACAGAAAAGGAAATACCACATATTCTCACTCATAGGCGGGTGAGAAAAATGAGAACACATGGACACAGGGAGGGGGGTACTACACACTAGGGTCTATTGGGGGGAATGGGGACGGCCAGCAGGGGGAAGCTGGGGAGGGATAGCCTGGGAAGAAATGCCAAATGTGGGTTAAGGGGAGGAAGGCAGCAAAACACACTGCCATGTGTGTACCTATGCAACTATCTTGCACGTTCTGCACATGTACCCCAAAACCTAAAATGCAATAAAAATTTTTTTTAAAAAAGAATATAAACTCTGTGAAGGCAGGGGCCTTCATCATCTTGTTCACCCCTAAATTCCCTGGACCTAACACCAAAATACTTATGCAAAAATGAATGACCTGCTTACAACATGACATTGATGCTGTTTCCATTACAGTAAGAAAACTTGGACTGGTCAGGATTGAAATCCTACTTTGCAAAGTTAGTTAAGGATTCAATTAGCTAACTGTATTGGCAAGATTAATACCTTTGCAGTCCAAAGTGTTTTGTTAGTGTGTGTGTGTGTATGTGTGTGTGTGCATGTGTGTATTCCTCAACAAATTAACAGCGACCACAGTGGTAATTGCTGGCCTGGCTCCTGCTGTTATTAGTCATGGTTAAAGAGGCAGGTAGATCACCTGCAAGGCTGTCTTATTTTCTGCTATCACCGCCTAGAGGGTAGAAGGCAGCTGATCTTGACGGGAGAATTTTCCTAGCAGTGAAAAGAGTCAATCCTGCATTTTTCTTCCCAGCCCAACACTCAGACACAGCCATAGCTTAATTACGGAGAATTAACTATCCTTCCAGCTCTATTCATTAAAAGATGGAAATCTGTTGTGTCTGTCTGCCGTAGCATGCTGCTCTCACAATTCTCTTTCTACACCCTGCCCACAAGTTTACTGTCTGAAAAATGGCTTGGAATTGCAACAGTACTCCAAGTGAGCAATGATTAAATTTGTCCTCACAATTAATGTGTCTGTGACTGGCAGCAGGAAGGGGGCGTGTGTTACAGAGCAATCAACAATCAATGGTGGGAAGGTGACCCGACACCACAATTTTCTGCAATTGTAATCAATATCACTCTGCTTTATCGGAGCCCTCCTCAAGCTACACTGCCTCATCTTGATAGAGTTTACTCTTGTATAAATACCTTAAATAAATAGCACAAGGAGAACACCCAGGGATATTTTAAATTACATCCATATTATGCAAAAGCAAAAGCAACTTCCACTGGTGAGAATCTGTCTCTCAGAACCAAACAAGCTTCTCCTTTAAAAACCTCATAATTGGTTATTTAACACGCCACAACTTTGCCTCTATGCTGCGTCGCGATTATCATAAGCATTTCCAATTTGACAGAACCCGACTACAGTGAATATGCAAGCTCTTCTAATTTCCATTGCGACTATCTGGAGATGGTGAGGAGTGATGATTTATGTGTCTGTGATTGGAATAGGATAATGCCTGCACCATCTCAAAGCTATGCTCTGGGAATATGTGCTGTCTGGAAACCCTGGCTGACACTCTTTCGAAATCCTAAGAATTGCAGGGGCCAAGAACGTTGTTGTTGTTGTTACAGGGTGCTGTATTTTTCCCCTTCCTGGTCTGGGAGAGAGAAAGGAGGAGGATTTTGTTGAGTAGTTGCGCTGCAGGGAGCAGTGCAGCCTCAGTGATATGGGTCCAGTTTGCAGGTTGGCGGGAAGCAACATCAATTATGTGCAGATCGATTTAATCACAAACACCAGAGCAGACCGAAGACAAAGGCGGCACTGCTAGCTCTGGATGCTGCCAGGGCCTGCAGAGAGGCTGGCGTGGAAGGGGAGGCCGTTACCTTTAGGGACCCTTTGGAGACGGTCCTGCTAATAAAAGCCTCCCTAGAGGGAAAGGATCTCAGAACAGCTGGCAGCTCCACTGATAACACATCCTGAATTGGCTCACTTCTGATGACCACTGCCACCTCCAAGCTGGTGACACTCAGCCGAGACACCTGGGAGGTCTTCCCAAAAGCCTCCTGGTCAGTCTCTCTGCTTCTCTCTTGCCCACCTCAGTCCATTCTCCACAAGGCAACCGAGTGTTTTTTCTTTTCTTTTTTTTTTTTTTGAGACAGAGTCTCACTCTGTTGCCCAGGCTGGAGTGCAATGGTATAATCTCAGCTCACAGCAACCTCCACCTCCCAGGTTCAAGCGATTCTCGTGCCTCAGCCTCCTGAGTAGTTGGAACCACAGACATGTGCCACCATGCCCGACTAATTTTTGTATTTTTAGTCAAGGTGGAGTTTCACCATGTTGGCCAGACTGGTCTCAAACTCCTGACCTCGAGTGATCCACCCGCTTTGGCCTCCCAGAGTGCTGGGATTATAGGTGTAAGCCACTGCACCTGGCCCCAAGTGATTTTTTAAAATTATACATCAGACTGGACACAGTGGCTTACGCCTGTCATCTCAGCACTTTGGGAGGCCCAGGCTGAAGGATCACTTGAGTCCAAGAGTTCGAAACCAGCCTGGGCAGCATAGTGAGATCCCTGTCTCTACAAAAAAAAAAAAGAAGTGATAAATCAGGTCTTCTTACACCTGTGTTTAAAACCCTCCCATTGCACTTAGAATTGCAAGCCTCTGTAGGACGTGGTTCCCACATGTGCTCTAGAGAGGGTGTTCTTCTCTTTGTCCTTATACGCCAAGCTTATTTTAACCTCAGGGAGTTTGCCAAGTCTGTTCCACTGCCTGGACTGCTGTTTGTGTGCCCCATGTATGGCCGCATTGCTGACTAAGTATATCTCTAACTCTATCCATATTTATATCTATAGCTAAAGATATCTTATCTTATGCCTGCCTTAGCTCGAATGTCACCTCTGAAGAGAAGCCTAAGTTGCTTCCCAGCCTCTCCCTCCATCCCACCCCAGTCCTTCTCTATCACATCACCGTGACTTATTTCTCCATAGCATGATCTCATTTGTGTTTATGGAATTGTCCCCTTCCCACCAGAATGTTGGCTGCATGAGGGCAGAGATGCATCTCCCTTGCTCAGTGCTCTACACACACATCTAGAGCAGTGCAGAGCATGCAGTACATGCTCAAGAGATATGTGGTGAATGAATGAATGACCGAGCTCCAAGGTGGATGCTCTGTCCAGGTCCCGACTCTATCCACTGGACTGTCAATCCTACTACAGAACCCCTGAGCTGTTCACCCTGAGCAGAGATGTAGGCAATGTCCAACACCTACTTCCAGGCCTGCACTTCTGCTGGGTCCTGCCCAGCTCCCTCGCATTCTCTATTCCACTGGTTTCAATCTGATGCTTTTTGGAGGCAGAACTCGAGACCTTTGCAGCTTCCTGTATCACTTGCACCACCAAAGTGTCTGGTCTATTTCAGAAAGCCTGGCTCCGAAGCTTCCAGAGTAGAATATAGTCCTTACACTGTCTTTACTTACATAGTCATCACTGCATAGAGAGTCTACAGTCCCTTCCACTATCTCCACCCCCTGCCACTCCTTCCATCCCCTTCTGCTCACTGCCCCAGTATGTGGGAGCCTGTCTGGCATCCTCAGGCTCTCTCCAGGCGTCCCACATGTGTGGCATCTCTGGTCCCCACTGCTGATAACAAAACAACCAAAAATGGCCCCATGGGATGAGAGCCACTTCTCTGGCATCCATTATTCTGCCTTTGATTTCTAAATTGTATTATAGTTAAGAGCATGGACTCTAGATTCAGAGAACAAGCAGAATTCAAATCACAGCCTTTCTGTCACTGGTAGACTCAGTTCTTTCCCTACTTCGTATCAACCAGAAAGAAAGAACACCCAGTTGGTGGCAGGGACAGGCAAACAGGATTTTACCCTTTGGCCAGAAAAAAAGAAAGAGTGAGCTCTTGCTCCCAAGACACCTCCTCCTCCCCATGCCGTGGGAAGCCGGGAGATTTTAAGGAGTTAGATATGGGGAGGGGAGGTTTATAAGTTTGTGGAAGAAGGAACTTTAGATGCAGGGGCACAAATCATTAACATTTCCCTTCTTATGACTCATGTTCAGAAAACGACAGCAATTTTCTTCTATGGGCGGGGATTTTCAGATTATAATGATATGTTAATGATCTAAAGGTAACGAGGAGTAACCGGCTCCGGTTTGCTCCGGTTTTGAGCAGGCCTTATCTTCCTCTGATAATTGGCCAGTGGTCCTGAAGCCCCGGACCATCTGCAGTCCTTGTAAGCTAACACACCCAGAAATAAAGAGGCTAAAAGAAACGGTTTCATAAACAATATTAAGTTTTCTCAGCTATCTTCTGCTTAAGAAAATAATGAGCTCTTGCAGCTGTTCTGCTGTCTCAGCTATTTTTCTCCAGGACTGCCCAGGTAACGCTCCCACTTACCAGTCATGTGACCTGGGTCAAGTTACTTAACACAATGCGGAGCCTCAACTTCTCCATCTCTAAAATAGGAATAATTAACACTTAAATAAAGTTCATTTTGTTGATGTTTGTAAAATAATGACCCAATATACTGCTCAGTATAAAGGAAGACACACACACACACACACACACACACACACACACACACACACACGATTTCTGTTATTTTCTCCTGTTAGCATTGGTTTGTGATATTTGGTGCCCCTATATATAAGCAGAACTCTTCTTCCGCTTCCCCACAGCTATAAATTCTCAATCTTTCAGCATTACAGCACTTTAATCTTTGAATTTTTCTTGAGTGGTTCTAACTCTTCATCCATTTATTCAATATTAAAATTATATCCTGAGGGCTTATTTTATGTAAGCTCTGTGCTAGATATTAAGGACACAACAGAGTATGGGACAGATGTGGGTCCTGCCCTCTTAGAGCTTCCAGTCCAGAGGGGGAAACAGACCCGAGAGAAGGAAACACACATGTAAATAGATCCTAGAAAAGGAAATACACACATAAATAGATGACAAATGGAATGTGTGTCATGAAGGAACACACAGGGTACAGAGAAAAAGAAAGTGAGGCACTGCATCAGGAGGGGATTGGTGCTTAGCTAGAGCCCTCAGGATGGGTCCCCAGGCTGGGGTATGTCAAGGTAAGAAGGGAATGAAGGAAGCTCAGCCAAGAGAGAGGCAGAGGAGAAAGTGTTCCAGTGGGGGGAATCACGGGTGAGAATGCCCCAACGGGAACCTGGGGTGCCCGAGGAACTGGGAAAAATCCCCATGTGGGAGGGAAACTGGACCACAGGGTCATAAACGTAGGGACCATGTCTTCTTGCTTCTGGACATTCTCTAGCACCCAGCTTGCTGAAAGGACAAAAAAGCAAGTATGTCTTCTGGGGCCCATCAGCCCAGGGACCATCCCCTGAAATCTATGCATCCTCAGTTCCCTAAAGCTTTCTTGCCACTCACTGCAGACCCTCTGCAGGCCGCAGAAGGTGATGCATGGTCCTGATTTCCAACCACAGGTTGTCGGGGGGATGGGTAGGGATAAGAGAGAGAACGCCTGAGAGAGTGCCCTCAGCAAGCTCAGGAAACAGGAGCAAAGATTTACAGCCACCAGATGCTGAGAATAAGACCTCAAAGATGAAGTGCTCAAAACAGGACCAGAGACCTTTTCTCGGCTTCCATGCAGAAGAAAGCAAAGCAGGAGCATCCATCTGAGGCCCACCAGGAGATGCTCAAGTTCCCGTGGACCCACCCTGCCATCTGAGCACTTGGCTTCTCCAGAGTTTAACTGTGGCTCCAGGATCCCCAGGCTTGCCAGTTCCCTCATCCACCCTCACAGACCCACTCTCCTCCCCATCCCCCCATGCCGACCATCCAACTCTGACTTAGTTGCTTCTTTTCTTGACAATTGGGCTACTTACCTTTACCCCATCTTTCCAAAAGGTTACTCTCAATGAAGTCAAGGAGACTGTCTGTCCATGTACCTGAGAACTCTCTCCAGTGAAGAAAAGGGAAAAACACAGTCTAATCCCTCCCTAGCAGGGGACATGCCTTCTAAAGACAGGCAGGAATGTAAATTATGGCAACAAGGGCTTGCGTCATGAGTTGCAGGGAACTTATGCCACTTAAGAGATAAGCAAACCATCACCACTCTCTCCAGATACCACTTTCACTTTCCCTATATTTCACCATTAGGGATTTATTCCCTGTGATGTCCAGGTGTGGTATTAAGACTGGGTACAGTGGCTCACATCTGTAATCCCAGCACTGGGGGAGGCTGAGGTGGGCAGATCTTGAGGTCAGGAGTTCGAGAGGAGCCTGGCCAATATGGTGAAATCCTGTCTCTACTAAAAATGCAAAAATTAGCCTGGTGTGGTGGTGTGCACCTGTAGTCCCAGCTACTTGGGAGGCTGAGGCAGGAGAATCGCTTGAACCCGGCAGGCAGAGGTTGCAGTGAGCCGAGATTGTGCCACTGCAATCCAGCCTTGGTGACAGAGGGAGACTTTGTCTCCAAAAAAAAAAAGTAACAGCTTACCTGGGGAAGATTAATAAGTCATGCATTCACCCACTTAAGGGAGAAGAGGCTACAGACAAAGAGTTCACAACTCTGGCTGCATGTTGGCATCATCTGAGTACTTCTAGAAGATACCCAATACCTGGACGATATTCTAGATTCTAGAATCTAGGATAATGGAAACTAAGCCTCTGAAAACTAGATCCAGGTACCTGAAGTCAGTAAATGCTCTCTGCTACGACATGAGTGCTGAGAACTTGCATGGACACACCTTTATCTGCTGAAATATTGTTCCAGCAGACACCCTGCTGATCAGTTACACATAGCAAATTGCCCAAAGGAGAAGGCAGCTACCATTCAGATAAGGGGCTGTGCTGGTTTGTCCCATGGCTGAGCTCTCTCTGCCAGATTTGAGAAGGTGCTCTAACCTGTGGTTTCTCAATGCCCCTGTCAGAGGGGCTGGAGCTAAGGGCTCTGGTTATATGGGGAAAAGAGAAAAACTAGCTGATGAGAAATGAGGATGTGCGTGTGGCCACAACACTGAGCAGAAAAATCTCTGGCCAAAGGGTAAGATGTTCTAACTGAGAAATCAGAAGCAAGTCACCACGGTGCATTTCAGTGTGACGTGTACACTCCAGTCCCCACTGCCTCAGCCCACAGCCTGTCTCGGAGGATTCTGGAAAAATGAAAATTAATGGGGTGGGAAGGTAATCAGCAGTGAGTCCCACTTTTGTTAATAACCACCTTCCATCATGGGTAGAAGGAGACAGAGCATCCATTCAAGGCCAAGGTCACCTTGGAAAAAGAGGATGGGGGTCTTAGAAGGGTCTCTCTCCAGCTCAGAGCCTCCCCAGGTCATGGAAGATGGTCTCAGAAATCAGACTGTCCCTTTTGAGATAAGCAAACCATCACTACTTATGGTTCGCTTATCTCAAACCATATAAACTTGGTTTATATTTAAACCAAGCACGTTCATGATTTGAATGTGCTTAAAGACCAGCTTCATGGTCTTCAACTCCATTAGGCTTGCAACCACTGCAAGCCAGTGGGGCGGTCCTCAGCTCCCGACGCCTGACACTGCCTCCCGAGGCCTCCATATCCAGCCTGATGCTAGCTCTCTGCTACAGATGGGAAGAGCCAGGTACCTGCCAGGTACCTACAAATTACAAGATCTTATAGACAAACACCTCTCTCAAGTCAGCTCTTTGTTTTCAAAGCCATTTCCATTTTCCATTCACTTACACAGCTTCCCCGCAGCACCCTTGTTGCTTGGTGATGGGCAAGATAGGCAAACAGGAGCCTCGAACAATGGGTCTTTGGTGTGTGTGGCTGGAAGCTGGAAGCTGCAGGGCAGTGTGCTGCCTGCTCTGCCCAGTCTGCCATGGAAACCCTACAATGCAGCGAATCCAGCTCACGTGGACTTGGGGCGTGACGGCCAACCCTGCCTATGAGGTTGCAGGTCAGTAGAGAAAGGGAGGGATTGCAGTCACTTCCTGAGAATGATCATACACCAGGCACCGTGATCAGCTGTTTGCATACGGTGCCTCATTTAATCTGCACACTAGGCCAGTCAAGTGGGTATCGTTTAGTAGTTGGTGCTTGGATTGTAGAGCTAGACTACCTGGTTTCAAATCTCAGTTCTGCCACTTTCAAGCTGTGTGGACTTGGGCAACTGACTTAATCTCTCTGGGCCTCAAATTCCTATAACTTATTTGTGAAATGCAAATAACAGTATGTTATAGGATTGTTCTGATGTTTCAATAAGGTCACATACACATGTACACACACACAGGGTATTTAAAACAAAACCAGGCACACAGCATGTTCCCTGTTACCCACCTTTATTACCCTCCTTACCCCATGTGTGTGAGAATGTGGAGCCACAGAGAAGAGACACTTGCCCATGGAAGTGGCAGAGGTGAGATCTGAACTCAGGACAGGCCTAACTTCAAAGCCCTTGGCTATAACTTGATGCTAAATGCTTGACTCTTCCCACCAGATCAAATGTATTTTCCACTCCCTGCCAAGTACCACCTGAGTGCTCTTTGACCAATAGCCACCCACTGACCCCAAGCACAAGAGAAGCTGTCGTGCCTCTTAGCCCAGGAGCTGAGATTGTAAGGTTGTGGGCAAGGGGCTGGGTGCTCAGCACAGAGGGCTCCTTGCCTCAGGGACCTGGAAAAGGTCCCCTTTCTTTGTCCTTCCTCAAATCCTCACATCTACAATCCGGTTCCTTTCCAACCTTGGTATTGGCTGCTTGCAAGGGGGGGCCAGGACAGGGTCAGGTGAGGAAAAAGGAAAGCACACAGCCCAGCTGGACTCAGATACAGCCACCGCTCCTTGTCAGTGGGACTCCACATGTCCCCTTGAGAGCTGAATGAGGTTCTTCTCGCCCTAATTGTATCAGAAAGTGCCGGGAACCTCCTCTGCCCCACAGCGAGGCTTTGGCAGTAAGGCATGCGACAGACATCTCTGCCTGCCCAGCACCCATCCTATTCTTCTGGAAAAGCAACAGGTGTTGCTTTAAGGAACCACCACACACACACTCAGTCCATATGGTTTGGATGGGGCTGACTCTCAACAATCATGTGACTTTGGTGTGACCAATCTGAGCCTCACATCTTTCCAGATATTATAGTTAATTTAAGGATGGATATGAGTCCAAATCTTGGCAAATCAGAGCAAAACAGAGACTGTTCCAGGACTATCATTAGCATAATCAGGGAAGAGACATTCTCAACACTGAACTTAAACCTGAGGGTACAGGAGATCAGCCTGGGGCAGCTGGCCACAATCTTGCTTCCTTGAGAATGGCACCAAGCAAAGAAGAGCAGAGCTGAGAGGCTGAGAGAGAGACAGGAAGTCAGTAGGTCTTAATGGCTGAGCTTTGATCAGGTGCCGACCCATTGGCCAGTAGAGAGAAGGTCCAAATAATAGGATGATCTCATTGGCTAAGATTGACTTGCTGCCCTACCCATTGGCCAATGACATTGTGTTAGCTCCTGAATGTTGCTGCTCCTAAAGCAGAATTCCAAGTTACCTAAGCCAAGGTATTTCCTTCCTTGCTATTCGATTTGGGTCTACTTGATTTGGGTTTGGTGACTTGAAAATGGTTTGCAAAACAGAGGGAAGGAGAAAAAAACATTATAATAGTAATTCTGAAATAGGGTTGAAGGGTGTTTAGGAAGCCAGCCTGTCCCATGTGTGGGGGAATGAGAGAATCATGGCCTTCTCCGTCTCCTTCATGGGGTGGCCTAGCATTAGCCAGCACCATATTCTAAAAACAGTGGAGCACTCTCCAAAGAATTGGGGAGAAATATTGCATCTGGCCTCTAGCAGGAGCTGAAAAGACAATGGGAATTTCAGCATTGCAGTTTGGAAGCACTCGATTCTTTATGGCCCAAAAATCAATGCATCCTCCCAGGGAGCCTCTATTTAAGAGGAACATGGCATTGATTTTGAATGAGCTGGGCCACAGATATATCAGGCAGTCCTGACTGATCTCATGGCCGTGTGCCCACCAGACCCGGCCAGTCAGGAACATTTGATTCCAAGCAGCTAATGATTCAAGGGTCAATAGGCAATCAGAAGGGAAACCAGCCCCCTCTCACCCCCAAGCCTTACTCTGAGCCAGGGTCAGGGCTAATGCAGCTGCCCTAAGTAGGCCTGGATGCCATGAGGATCCGGAAGTCTTCAGAGATCAAAGGGAAAATGAGTGGGAGGCCCTACCCACCTACATACAGTCTGCTTACCCCTGAGAGTTTGGGGGATTTAGGGAGAAGAGGAAAATCGCAGCAAGTCCCCTTGGCCATGGCAGCTCCCCTCCTCTTACCAGAAATCAGAGGCAGCTCCTACCAGGAAGTTGCCAACATCTGAATTCAGTAAATCTTGGGAAATAGCTACTGGGAGATAAGAGAGAGAACAAAACAATAACAAAATGCAAGCGAAGGCAGGAGGAGATCCAAGATGAATCTTAACACCAGAGCCTGAGTAACGGTTGGGGATTCATTAAGAGGGCAAAGCTAAGGACCCTCTTGGAAGAGTTTTGCAGGGGTCTGAGGTTGCTCACACAATGTTCCTGACCCCCTTTCCATGATGACTTCCTACGGGTCAGCCCATGACAGTAGGATGAGGGAGAAGAGGGTGGCTGAGGGGAGGAAGAGGAAGGCAGGGGATTGTTCTTCCTCCCCTCATCACGGATAATCCAAGGAGTGCTCCCTCATAACCCAAGGAGTGCTCCCTTGCCCTTGATTCCATCTCCCTCTTTTAATACCTGAGGGAGACAGACTGAGCCTGTCAGGGCTCTTTGGAGACAAGCAACAGAAACCAACCCTGGCTGGCCTGAGCATAGAGGGGACCTCTCTTGAAAGGTGTAGGGTAGCTCTCAGAATCAGCCAAAGTGCTAGGCTCAAAAGGGACAACTGTGAGGGACCTGGGGAGCAAGAGCCTCTACAACGTCTGCTGAGATTGGAACCAAACTCCAACCATTCACTTTTCATCTTGAGACAGTAGATCTTAATGGCTGAACTCTGATCAGGTACCCACCCATTGGCCAGGAGACAGAAATTAAAAGAATAGGAGAATCTCATTCACTGAGCTTGACTCGCTGCCCCAACCATTGGCCAGGACAGACAGGTTCCACAATAGGAGAATCTCTTTGGCTAAGATTCACTCATGGTCCTACCACCAGCCAGAAGAAAGAGCATTGAAACAATAGGAGAATCTCATTGGCTAAGCTTGACTCCCTGACCCACCCATTGGCAGAGCACTTGATTGACAGTCTTACCAAGGGGAAGACTGTGGAAAGCCACTCATTGGTCTTACCATAAATGGAGTATGGAGGCAGGAGGGATGGATGTTAGGCAGCAAACAATAACTGGCCACGACAAGGATCATCAACACTTGAGCTCAGAAAAGATGATTTTCCTAAGAATCTCACTTTACTTTGTATCTACTTATGCCCCACCAAGGGATTAGAAAGTATCTCTCCAAGCCCTAAGAAGGAAAATGGGTCAGTAGGAACAGATGCTGCTATACCTACATTTATGGAGCCCTCACCTTGTGCTGGGCAGTGAACTAAGCATATTGCACCCATGATCTTATTTCAACTTCCTCACAGCCGTACAAGGTGATGGGCTTTGTATATGAGGCTCAGCTAAGGGGCCTGCACTGAGCTCCTGGCTCCCAGAGCCAGCAGAGCTGTTGGACTCCAAGGCCTGTGCAGTCAAAATCTCTCCATAACACAGATTATCAAGGCAGAATGGGAGCACACACACAGGAGGAGTGAGAAAAGCTAGAGAAGGAGAGAGCTTAGGGGAAAACTCAAGACACCCCATGATGAAGCAGGAACCCAAAGCCTGGAATCTTGGCACCCGAATAACACACATTGTCCCCTTTGCTATCAGCAAGCACCTCTTCACCATCTGGCTCCCCCCAACCCCTTTCCTTTTGCCAATCAAGTGCTCTGCCAATGGGTGGGGCAGTGAGTCAAGCTTAGCCAATGAGATTCTCCAGTTGTTTGAACACTGTCTTTCCTGGCCAAGGAGTCGGGCAGTGAGTCAAGCTTAGCCAATGATTCAAGGTAGCAGACACATGGACCATATAGTGACTGAACCACAGAGACTCTATGTCTCTGGGGAGGGTTCCATTGCAGGTGGATGCCTCTGATGTGCTTGGGGAAGGTAGGGGTTGGCAAATTGCCAGCTATCTATGTGTCTCAGGTACCATTATGGAACTTTCTGACTATCTTTTATTTTTCCCCCACCCTCCACGAGGTATCTAAAAACACAAGGGTCAAAACCAGGGAAAGCAGAATGGACTTCCCATTGATTAGCACCTACTAAGGGATCAGAGGCTTTTCCTATGTCATTGCTGAATCTCAGGACGACCTTGAGAGGGAGGCTGCTGATTTCTACCTTACACATGAGGACACTGAGGGTCAGAAAGATGAAGATGAGCTGGGATTTTTGTGCATGTGTAACTGTCACGAGGAGACACATACTGCGAGAGCCCACTTGTCCTTCCTGCACCAGTGCCGGGACCAATGGTGCTGGGTGGCCCGGCCCCTGCTCTGTCAGCTGGGCACAGGGTCCCCGACACCTGGAAATCTGCCTTCGCTAAGTTATGGCCTCACTTATCCAAAGTTTGTAAAAGGGCACCCTGGGAGAAGAAACGGTCTTATCTAGCCAGAGCCCTGCTAAAATCCCAATAAGCCCATTGCGAGCTAGAGATTGAAGTGTGATTTTGGCATCTCTCCTCTGGTGTGGAAAGAGATTACACTGAGTCATATTTCAAAAAGGCGCGACTGACACTGCATAATCTCTGGTCTTAACTCCCCCTGACCTTGAGAGAGCAGCAATCAAGTGGGGGATGCTGTTGGGGGGGACGGTGGGAACACAGGTTTCGACGATCACGGAAAAGCTCAGTTGCCAGAAGAATCTCATCAGACCCCTGTCTGGGCAGCTCTAAAGCCATGCAGGAATGGGCTATGGAGTCTTCCCCTCCCACAACGCCCATTCAGGGACAGGGGCCCAGCCTTGATTTCCTAAGGCCCCAAGCCTGCCAGCCCCAGGCTCCCTGCCCAGCCTGGCACTGCCCCCTCCCTACAAGCCGCTCCCCCACTTCAGACCCTGGAGGACCCACCGGGACCTGTTCTCATCTTCCCTCCACCCCCATCTCTTTTCCAGTGACAATAATGAAGCTGAAAATGTCGCCAGAAAAGGCATCGATCTGTTTATCTATCACTCGCTAATCAAAAGTTTCCTGCCTCCTGTTAAAATACCAATGATTTCCTTTGCGGAATCAAACAGGTCTGTTCCCAGAGACTGAGCGCATCAGCAGAGACAGTTTAATTACTGTCTTTGATGCTCCTTCCCTGAATACCAATCTTTCCTGAGTTACATGATGAACACACATTAGGGGAAGAATTAAATCAAAAAGCAGGGACTGACTAATTGCAGGGCGTCTTGCATGAAACCAGGCTTCCCTGATGTGTGCACTGATCTTCCCTGGGACTCAGGCATTTTAGAGCAGCCAGCCCCTGAACGCCAGCATGCTCAGAGGGGGGCCCAGGGTTTACACTCTGAGACCCTCTGACGCATAATAAACATGGTGGTTAGACTTCATGAGATTGAAAGTCTGGTCCTACACTCAGTCTCAGCCTGGGCCACTTAATTTCCAGGAGCCTCAGTTTTCATGTGTGTAAAATGAAGGTATTCAGTATCCCCATAAAAGGCTGCTGTGGGGATTAAAGCAAATGATGGAGGCAAAGCCTTGACCATAATGAAAGGTTCATTAATGAAAGCTGTTGTTATTATTATTACCATAAATATAAAAATAACAAATGCTTCTGATAGACAATATTTTATTTTATTATAAGATATACTACTCAATACATGTATTAGTCAGTTCTCATGCTGCTGATAAAGACATACCCAAGACTGGGTAATATAGAAAGGAAAGAAGTTTAATGGACTCACAGTTCCACAAGGCTGGGGAGGCCCCACAATCATGGCGGAAGGCAAAGGAAGAGCAAGGGACGTCTTACATGGTGGCAGGCAAGAGAGCATGTGCAGGGGAACACGCCGTTATAAAACCATCAGATCTTGTGAGACTTATGCACTATCATGAGACCAGCATGGGACAAACCTGCCCCTATGATTCAATTACCTTCCACCAGATCCCTCCCACTACCTGTGGGGATTATTACAATTCAAGGTGAGATTTGGGTGGGGACACAGAGCCAAACTGTATCCATACATTTTTATAATTTTAGAATATTATTATAAAATATAATAAGCAGGCTGTCCCCTTTATACATCACTGTCTCACCAGTGCCTGGAACTGTGCTGCCCACAGGAAGTGTTCCATGAACATGGGGAAGGAATTGCTATGACGGACACAGAGAATGGCACAGTGAATGCTCTGAAGACTGCCTTCCCCAACTGATTCTGCAATGAAAACATAGAATAAATGTGGTCACTTACATGGAGGTTGAAATCTCCCGCACCCTCCTCTCTGCCACCCTGCCTGGGCTCTCAGAGGAGCCTTTGCCTTCCAAGCCATACTGCAGAAGCAGCTGAGTGCCACTGTGCACTCAAGCCCACTTAATCGGCATGGCCAGAAGGGTGGCGATTTCTCCCTCACCCACTGCCAAATCCATTTTGATGGAAATAAATGGCTATCATATGATACCATTTGTGAAAAAGAATACACACAAAAACAATTTTTAGATTATATTTTTTTCTAAGAAAAGGGATAAAAGTGTTCACAGAAATAAACTAATTCCCCTATTCTATCTGGAGAACAATAAATTCTGACACCCCCACATTCCTCCATTGCCATCCCCAGGTCATCATTTTTCACTCACACACACACACACACTCACATTCACATACACATACATATACACATATATACACACACTCATACACTCATGCATACACACACCACTCATACACACACTCAAACTTACATAGACGCACATACACACCCACACCCACACATACACAGCTCTCTTCCTACACTGATAATTTCCCACCTTCTCCTTTCTTCCTTTCTGAGACAGAGTCTCACCCTGTCACCCAGGCTGGAGTGCAATGGTGTGATCTCGGCTCACTGCAAGTTTCAAGCAATTCTCCTGCCTTAGCCCGCCAAGTAGCTGGGATTGCAGGCGCGTGCCACCACTCCCAGATAATTTTTTGTATCTTTAGTAGAGACTGGGTTTCACCAGGCTGGCCACGCTTGGTCTCGAACTCCTGACCTCGTGATTCACCTGTCTCAGCCTCCCAAAGTGCTGGGATTACAGGCTTGAGCCACCGCACCGGCCTTCCCACCTTCTCATATGGAGGGAAACTGGGTTACCCCTGCTATTCATCAGTCCCCTACCCACTGATGCCATGCCATTCCCAGTCAGGGGACCAGCTGAAAACAATGTCCTCAAGTCACTGGCTCTTGCCTTTTTCATCAAAGACATCAAGAAGCATCAAATTGTTTGAGGTGACATGTGCCCAGCCCAGGAGAAGGGTCCAGGTCAGCCTCAGTGGAGAAGGGTCCTCTCTGTGATGGTCGCATAACAGGCTTATCCCTATGTACAGCTGCCCGCCCTCCGGTACCATCCAGGGTCAGGAGCGAGGTCAGCAGGAGCGAAGAGGGAGGCCCTTGGATTCTCCCATTGCTGATGCCCTGGGGCACAGGGAACCTCTCCTGTGGGTGCTTTACTCTTCCATCCAAAATATGGCCCAAGGGAAACTGAGGCTGGTTTATCCCCTCCCCACACTGAAACCTCCATCAGGAACTAGATGTGCTGTTCCTCTAGGTCTTTTCCCCAAATACAAGAAGGAAGAACACCCTTTTGTGGGGATGGTAAAAGAGATTAAATGGTTCCACAAAATTCCACAAATATCCTACACACCAGGCCCAGATAGATACTGCTATGGTTTGGATGTTGAAACCATATTGAAATGTGATCCCCAACATCGGAGTGGAGTGTGGTGGGAGGTGTCTGAGTCATGGGGGTGGATCCTTCACACATGGCTTGGTACCATCTCCTTAGTGATAAGTGAGTTCTCACTCACTCTTGTTAGTTCACACACCATCTGGTTGTTAAAGAAATTAGGACCTGCTTTCTCTCTTGCTTCCTCTCTCTCCAAGTGACAGACCTGCTCCCCCTTCACCTTCCATCATGAGTAAAAGCTCCCAGAGGCCCTCACCAGAAGTAGATGCAGACACCATGCTTCTTGTATAGCCTGCAGAACCATGAGCAAATAAACCTCTTTTCCTTATAAACTACCCAACATCAGGTGTTCCTTTGTAGCAACGAAAAATGGACTAATATCATGCAAGGTGACTCTGTGTCTGCATGCAATGGTGACTAAGATGGGTCCTCACCCTCTGGCAGCACGGAGTCTCCTGGGAGAGGCAGATATCTCAACAAGCATTTACAACACAGCGAGATGTCTCAGACGAGGCAGCCAGCCATGTCAGGACAGAGAGGATGTTCTTAGGTATGTGGTAAGGCTTTTTGGAGGAAGAGCTTAGTCAGGCAAATGCAGGCGTAGGTCCAGGTGGGCTGGACCATCCAGTGTCGGGTGAACCGTGTGGAGGAACTGTGTTGTTGGACTCCTGAGATCAGTGAGGAATCCACGGAACTGTTGAATGAGGGAGAGGGACACGATTCTATGTGCACTTCACTTTGGTAGTATTTGAGAAACGACCCCTCATGTCCCAGGAGGCAGGATGGGCTTCTGCAATGGGAACAGCCCATCTGCTCACCTCTCCCCTCGACCTGCCTATTTCCCGCCCTGGACCCCCCTCCCCTCGTCCTGTCTTTCCTCCCTCCCTCTCTTCTCATGTTTCCCTCTTGCTCTGCCTATCTCGCTCCCCCTCCATCATCTCCCCTTCATTTCTGCCACTTCCTGCTTCTCAGTCTCCCTGGGTTCATCATCTTCCCTGCCCCTTCTGGAGAGGCAAACACAGAGAGCTGGATGTCATTTATTTTTCTGATTTTTTCTCCACCCTTTGCACACACACAATTCCCACCCCGCTCATAATGTAAAGATGATCTTTCTGATATTCATTAGCAATTAAGGGAACAAATCCTCTTCTCTGAGCGCACTATCCAAGCAGCTCCAGAGATCTTTCCAGCCAAAGAACACAGAAGGACCTCTCCCGCTGGCTGCCCCATCACCTGTGCCACATCTCTGGGCGGGCTGCAAGGGTGGATGGGGAACCTAGAACAGGCAGGGCAGACCAGTGTGGGTTGGGGACTGCGTGGGTTGCAAATGTGTCTGCCCCAATGACCATTATGGAGAGTCTTTTCTTCTTCCCTAGCCAGAGAGAGAGGCCTGGCCTCTCAGGCAGGGGCTCCCAGCTGAGCTCTGGCCACTGAGACCCCAGCAAGCCTCCCTGTGGCGGGTCCCAGGGATGGCTCCTTCCCTCCCATTGTCACTGTGCTGAGGCATTTTTACGCTGTGTATTATGGTTTCCAGAAGGTCATCTAGCATGGAGCTGCACTGCCTCTGCCTCCGCCCACGCTGCCCAAAGCCGCCCTTCCTCCTTTTTGTTTCCATCCCTCCTCTTCTCCCTCCTCCTCCTCCCATTCTCCCTCCTCCTCCCTGTCACTCAGTCCGAAAACGCACTCGAGGATCTCCCAGGACACCATTCCCATCGGAGCAACACAAAGGCAGCGGAAGGAGGCCAGCGCCTGTGCAGCGCCTCTGACTGGGGCCCTGCCTGGTTCCAGCTCTTCCCCGGCCCCGGGAAGGCCTTTCTCTCCCAGTTCCGCGGCCAGGGGCTGGGCTCACCTCCAGGTCTACTGGAGACAGCGGGTCCGGTGAGGAGCAGAGACGGAGCTGGGAGAGGCGGGGCACCCTGCCCGGGATCAGATTCGGGGCTTAGAGCACGTGGTCTCGGGGAACCCGTCCAGACGGTGTCCCTTGGCCTTTCCCACGGCAGCGCCCCCAGCGTCTTATCCCAAATTCCCCTGGGGCCCTGAGCACACAACCTGCCCGGGAAGAAAACCCCAGACAGCACCGGCCCACGCCGTAGTTACAGGCTCGGCTTAATTGCTGGGTAGGGAGGGGCAGCAACTGCCCGCCGTGGCCCGAGTGGCTGCGACTGTCCCGGAGCGCTCGCTGTGCGCCTTAGAGTCACATTTGCGCAGACTGCTCCGGGCTGGCGCCTGCCCACGTCCTCTTCCTACTCCTCCAGCGGTGCCCACCAGCGCTCAGAAGAAGACTGGGGAGGCCAGATTGCTGGGCCAAAGGCGCATTCTGAAAGGGGCGTGAGCACAGAGTGGGAGGGAGGAAGGGGGGAGAGAGAAAACTCAGCCCCAAACTGTGATACATTTGGCCTCAGTCTCATGTTTCTCCCTTCTGACAATGAATGGCTTCTCAAAACTCAACCCAACAGAGAAAAAAGGGGACAAGGACGTCTCATGACCCTGGGCCTGAACTCCTTCCTGTGTTCTCGGCTCAGAACACCCCCGTCGTGTCTTTGCCTCCGATTCCTCTCCAGGTGCCATGGGCGCCCCGTCCACGCAGGTCTTCCGTGGCCGCTCCTCTAGGGCCCAGGCCGCTTCCAGGAAGAAGTGCGCTCTGGTGACACCATCAGGCCGCTCGGGGGCACTGCAGAGGGAAAGGCCGGAAGCAGAGGACGAAGAGGAGGGCTCAAAACTGGGACCGCCCGCACCGCCCGCACACCCCCCAGAGCCAGGATTGGCAACGGTGTGAGGCTGGCAGTCCTGCCCAAGCCGCATGAGCCCCTCCACCTGGCTCCACCCCCTCCTAACAGCCTTTGTTTACTTAAAACGTGACCCAGAGTTGGGGGCTGGCAATGAGGAAGGAACTCCAGGAAGCCTCTCTGCCATCCCCCTGCCTCAGGGCAAGATTGTCCTCCTCTGGAGGAGGTGTCTATCTCCCTGCTGCCCTCCCCTAACGACCCCTGCGTCTCCTGCCATACGGTGTATCTCCCCAACTTCAGAAAGTGACGAACTAGAGCACCCTATGTAGATGTCTGTTAACAGGATTTTACGCTATGGATACACTAGACAAAACTTTTCAGTAGACATTCTTGGACACATTCTTCATAACAGCAAAACAGCTGGAGACCACTGTATCGTCCATCACCAGGGTCTGGTTGAGCCCATGGTCATGCACTACCCAAAAGTAAACAACACAGCCATAAAGAAAATGAGGCTCGGCCCCTATCCCCAAGGAGCTCATGGGTCAGTGAGGGTGCCGACCACACAGGCGCGCTAAGGAATCCTGGTGGGAACGCACCTGCAGTTCCGGAAAGGAATTTCTTTGCTATACCATCTCTATCCAGCATTATGTGTTATCTTTTCTCCATGGATGCCTTCCTTTGGCCCTTGAAGGTCCCCTTCACTCAGAGGGCACAGTCACATCTGTGTGAGGCAGCTGGCAGCCCAGGGTGAGAAACCATGTATTAAAGAAGTGCAGAGTACAGTATCCAGAGTGTCAGCATGTAGGAATTATTCTGCGAGCTTCTTCTACTCCTTGCTGGAATGAAATATTCCTTAAGCTTACAGTTCAACGACCAATAACCCATGCATTCTTTTCATTCTGAAAGAAACATTATTGTCTAGACAGAGGACAAAGAATGAGTCAATTTGGCTATTGCAGTAGCTATTTATTTCATCTGCATTATATAAAAAATTACCTTGGGGTAACTTTTAAGCCCAAAATATAGTGGCTTAAACAAACAGCCAACATTGACTATCTCACACAATTTTTCTAGGTCAGGAATTTGAGAGCAGGAATTTGGAGTAATATAAGTCCGAGGCTTTCTCATAAGGCTGTAGTTATGGTGTCAGTGGGGCTACAGTCACCTGAAGGCTCAACTGGGATTGGAAAATCCATTTCCAAGGTGGCTAACTCCCATGTCTGTTGGCAGGAGACCTCAATTCCTCACTACCTGGAATTCTACGTAGGGATGCTTGAGCATCCTTACAACAAGGCAGTCAGACGCCTGCAGAGCAAGTGATCCATTGAGGTAAGATGGAAGCCACAACACCTTGTATGCCTGGCCTTGGGAGTTGTATGCCATCGTTACCCCATGTCCTATTGGGTACACAGATCATCTCTGTTCAGTATGAGAGGGATCTCCTTAAGGGCATGAATATCAGGAGGTGGCACTGGCTACCACCTTCAAGATGTCCCAAGTGAGCCCCACCTCCTGATATTATGTGGTGAACATTCATAATCATTCATAAGCACTGAACACCACCATTCCTGACTCTAAACCCCCATTCCCCCAGCCACTGGCCTCCCATTCCCTTACCTGTTCCACAAAGATTCCCACTAGCTACTCCTTCCCTAATTTCTTTTGGAACAGATGATAGTGTAACTTGGTTCATTCAATTATTAAAACAGTGTCTAACCATCATCCTGCATTGAAGATCCAAGAGGATCTGGCTTTAACACCTTCTTGTCTTGTTTCTACCACTTCTCTTCTATCATCCTATGTTTTTTCTAAGCTCAGTGATCTAAAGATCTCTGAACATGGAGGTCAGCCCCCACCCCAGCAGCATGTTTGTTAAAACTAGCTGTGTGACCTTTGACAGGTTCCTTTTCTGAGACAGGGTCTCGCTCTATTGTCCAGCCTGGAGTACAGTGGCACCATCACAGCACACTGCAGCCTATTCCTCCCAGGCTCAAGCAACCATCCCACCTCAGCCTCTTGAATAGCTAGGACCACAGGCACACTCAGTTAATTTTTTTCTTAATTTTTTTGTACAGATGGTGTCTCACTATTTTGCCCAGGTTGGTCTCCATCTCCTGGTCTCAAGCAATCCTCCTGCCTCAGCCTCCCAAAGTACTGGGATTACAGGCATCAGCCACTGCATCTGGCTGGTTCACTCAATTATTAAAGCAGTGTCCACCCTATCATTCTGCACTGAGATTTAAGAGGATCTGACCCTAATAACTTCCTGTATTGTTTATACCACTTCCCTTCTATCATCCCATGTTCCTGCTGAACTCAGTGACTTAAAGATCCTTGAGCACCACCCATCCAACTGCATGTTTGCTAAAACTAGCTGTATGTCCTTTGACAGGTGTCTTAACCTTTCTGTGCTTCTCCTTCCTCCTCTGCAAAATGAGGATAATAAAAGTGCCTGCCTCGCTGAGGGGTTATGAGGATAAAATGAGACAACGTGTATCAAGTGCTGAGAACACCACTTGTCATGCAGTAAGCACTAAGCCCTTCTGGATCTCCTCGCCTCCCAACCTAGAAGTTACTCTCCACTTCCCTGCCCTTCCCAACCCCCATTTCCACCTTCATCAGCCCATATGACATTCTGCCTTCCGAGGTACCATCATACCCAGGTCTTCATTACCCATTCTCCCCCACTGTCTACCCCACTCCCTGCTAAATGTGAGTCCTTGAGGCTCTCCCAAGTCCCCAGCACATAGTGTGGGTGAGTGTGTTTTACATTTATAAAATAATCCGCAAATGCTTGTTGAAGAAATTCTTAGACAAGAGAATAAGCAAAGAGACAAGGAACACATGCCAGAAACTCTTGAGGTTAAACATTTATGCTGTTTCTCCATAGCCTGATTCCTTGATTATAAAAAGGGTAAATAGCTTTTTATAAATAGTGGTAAAATATATATAATTCGAAATTTACCATTTTCATCCTTTCTGAGTGTACAATTCAGCAGCATTAAACACATTCACACTGTTTTGCAACATGATCTATCTCAAAAAGTAATTAAAACTTTTACTTTCCCATATTGAAAATTTGTACCCATCAAACAATAACTCCCCAGTCCCCACCCCCATGTGGACTACCATGCTGCTGTCTTCCTCTCTGAATTTGACTCTACTGTGTACCTTGTATAAGTGGAATCACAGAGTATTTGTCCTTTTATGTCTGGCTAATTTCACGTAGCGTAAGGTTTCCAAGGTTCATTCATGTTGTAGCAGGTATCAGAATTTCAATCCTTTTAAGGCTGAATCATATTTCATTATATGTACATTTCACATAGTATAAATCTATTTATTCACTGATGGCCATTTGAGTTGCTTCTACCTATTGGCTATTGTGAACAATGCTGCTATAAACATTGGTGGATGAATACAGGTTTCAGTCCCTGCTTTCAGTGTTCTAGGGAGATACCTAAAAGTGGGAATTGCTGGATCATACAATAAGTTCATGTTTAATTTCTTGAGCAATGGCCATAATGTTTTCCACAGTGACCACCACATTTTGCATTCCCACTAGTAATGGGCATTTCTCCACATCCTTGCCAACACTTGCTATTTTCTGTCGTGTTTTGTGTTGTTTGGATAATAACCATCTTTATGGATGTGAAGTGAATTACTCTTATCCTCTTATGACTGTCATCACTGGCCAAAGAAATACTTACCGATGCCCCTATTCTTGTGCCTGGAACACAGTAGCCTCTTCCACTTTCATTACTTAAAGCTTCAGCTCAAATAACAATATGACTGAGGGGAAAGGACACTGAAGGCCAGTCATGGGCTCTAGAAGCAGAGACAAGACTCCTCTGTGTACGCAAAGGCAGGTTCCAATGTGTCAACCAGCACCAGCTCCGTCCCCTGCCTGTTCGTCTCCATGCCCGGTAACTCACACACTACACATCTGTCCCTGTCTGTGGCCTGGGTCTCTTTTCTCTCCTGAGAACTCCCCGAGGAGAAGTGAGGGACCACGACAAATGCAGACTTGGGAGTTATCTAAGGAGCAAGGATTCCTGAACTAAAGCTATTTGATAAGAAACAAGTTTCTGAATAGATGTTACAGCTTAAATTCTACCAGGAGCAAAGAGTATCTCCTAAAACCAGTTTATAAATCACAGTTTCAGAGGCTGGCAAGTCCCAGTTCAGTCTCTCAGCTTTGATGCCCTGAAGTATATCAGAGAGCTCCAGATGTTCTCGCCTTTGTGTTCGTCACTCCAGTTGAGCTGACCCCATAAGCCCTGATCACTGCCTCCTGGAATCCTTCAACAAGAGCCCACACGGTACAGTGATTAGACCAGTCTGAGTTCCCATCCCAGCACTGCCCTTCGTGACCTGTACAAACTGGATACACTGCTTCACCTTTCCAAGTTTATATAAAGCAAGGGTGGTAAGGAAGTTCGCCAGCCCAAGTGTAGGGTATCATACCCTCCCTTCTCATCCACAGCCATCATGAGAGCAATGGGCTGGCCACATCGGCCACTCTGAAATGCTATAAAAGCTGTGGCTTCATTTAGATGGAAAATTCCCATTGACAGATTTTTTTTTTCTGTAAAATCTTTCCCCTAAAAGATCCTAAGACCCGTGCATGGAGGATGCTACACAAGGCAGAGCTCCTGGTTTTTTGTTTTTGTTTTTGTTTGAGACAGAGTCTCTCTCTGTCAGCCAGGCTGGGGTACAGTGGTGTGATCTCAGCTTACTGCTGCATCTGCCTCCTGGGTTCAAGCAATTCTCCTGCCTCAGCCTCCTGAGTCTGGGACTACTGATGCGTGCCACAACACCTGGCTAATTTTTGTTGACCAGGCTGATCTCAAACTCCTGACCTCAGGTGATCTGCCCACCTCAGCTTCCCAAAGTGCTGAGCCACAGTGTCTGGCCCAGATTTCCTTTTTACAACAGCATGGAGTCACTTTCTCCATCCACTTCAAGTGAAATGGTGCCTTCCAGTTAAATGAAGCTCCAGCTAGAAGTTTCACTGCTTTCACCTCATTAAAGCAACTTCAAATGTATCGATGTGATTGGGACTCTGATATTTTTAGTTATTGGTCAATAACAGGATGTAGCTGAGGAGGAAGCCCCTAGGCTATAAATCACACAAAAACGAACCTACTCCAGTCAAAATGGGAGTCAGTGGGGCACTGTTATGGTGAGGGGATAGGACTGGGCGAGGGCAACCATATTTAGTGGAAAATTACAGCATGATTTGATTTTCATTTTTTAAAACAGATATCTTTCCTGTGCCAAAAATAACATTGCTTTTTCATTTGTGGAATGAATCTAAAGTTTCTTGAAATAGTTTATTTAAATAAAAGAGTAATGATTTAGATAAAAAAGTATGAAGTAAATAATAATATAGTGCTCAAATGTATGCTAAGACATCAATCAAGACAGTGATGTTTAGAGAGAGTGTTCTAACTGGCCAGCTGCACCTACAATGATTTGACTTACACCCAATCATTTCCATCAGGCAATTAGTTAGTGCCAATTAGTGTGCAAAGAGTGGTTTTTAGCTCCGCTATTGCCGTCTGTTGTTAATTCAGCATCAGTCTCCTTCCAAGAGAAGATTCTCCTTCTCCCTGAAGCAGGGAGAAGCCAGGAGCTACATTTCCCAGAAGCTCTTTCCCTGTGTGGTTCTAGGTTAGAATTTGCCTATGGGAAGCACAGGTGTGATATTTGGAAAGTGAGAGAGAAGGAGCCATTTTTCTTTGGAGGCAATTATAGCCAAGGGCATAAGATGACATGAGGTTTTCAGCAGCTTTCTGGAGAACGCCGAGAATAACTCGTTCTGGTGCTGTAGAAGGAAGTGTTAGGAGCTTCCCAGACTTTCTTGAGAATTGCCTTCCTAGCAAGCTGTTGGAGAATCACTCACGGCGCTTCAGGATGAGGATTTCACTTTCATTCTCCCAGCCCTTCCAATGCTTGTGTAGGCCTCTAATTCCAACATTAAGGCCTCCAAACCTTGAGTACATACAATGACTTCTGTTTTTCTGGCTATATTATATTTGAGACAATCACTTTACACGTTCCAGAATAAGTCACTGTAATCAGCCTGGTGTTGTCTAATCCTGCCTTGTCTGAAACATCTTCCTCTCCTGGAGACTGGAAGTTAGGGGCTTCTAGAAACAGGTGAAAATGAATGAAGCAGGGCTACAAGCTGCACTCATGAGGATTTTAGACCTGGGTTTCACTCTGGCTTTGTTCTAGCCCCTTGGTTATTTGGGAAAACATCACAAAATTCGTTTCAGCCTGGCTACATGAAAATTAGGAGTTCTCATGAGCTCTCAGTAAGTTTTAAGCAGCATTTCCCACATTTTGTTCAGAAACATGAGTTCTGGAGGAGATTGATCCTTTGGAAAACAAAAGTATTTTTTTATCAATCAAGTCTGGGAATATTGGCTTTAATAGAATCAAATGGGCTTCTTTATTGCAGGACTTTCTAGAGCTTTCGATATGCCTCTATCTACAGGCAATAGTCTGCTGTAACTCCCAAGCTTATTTTACTAGGAAACCCTCTTCCTCCTGACTTCTTTTCCAGAGCATCTTGAGAAATTTGTGTTACAAACTTTGGCAAATGCTAGTTCAAAGGATACAGGATTCTTACAGTCCTCAAAACTTCTTATTTCATCAAGAACCTTAAAAATACATATGCTCAGGAATGACATTGGCAAGATGGCAGACTTGGAAGCTCCAGGCACTTATTCCTACATGGAAACATTAAACAATTAGAGATTGGCTATAATAACTTTATAGGAGCTCTGGAAATGAACAAAAAATCTACAACCAAGCAAATGCTGAATCAAGAAAAATCTACATTCACATGGAAGGAAATGTCATGGTGTTTCTACTCATTCTTTCCTTACCCCCTCTCTAGTGTGCCATGGCATGGTTTGAGAGAAATGACACTTAATCCCCAGTTCCCATGTTTAAACCAGAGAGAGCAGAGTGAATCTAATTTGCAATGGTCTAACACATCTGGGGGCTGCCTGAGGGATCAGTGTCTGTGTCACCTAATTTGGAGCTCAGAAAGCCAACGACAGCACAACCTGGATCTCAGGCTAGAAGGGGCTGCAGGGTGTAGTAAGAACGGCTTATGAAAACAGCAAGGGAACAACAACAGGGCCTGTGGACGCCCGAGACAAAGATGACAGATTGGTAAGTCTAATAAAACAGCTAAGGCACAGAGAATAAGCTGTTAAAACTCTTGAGAAAATTAAGATATTTAAAAGCAACTGTGTATACAGGAGAATTTTGGGGGGAAAATCACACATGTAGGCCCAGGTAAGACATATATTTGGAAAAGATCTGAAAAGACTTTAAGCCTTTATGCTAGCCTGATTCCAAAGCTCAGATGTCCTGCGAATTAGTGAAGGTCTTATCCACAAATCTGCAAAGACTGAGAGAGGTAGCTGATTTTTTAAATGCTCAGTTTTCAACAAAAGATCACAAAGAAACAGGAAAACATGGTCCATTCAAAAGAACAAAGTAAATCTTCAGGAACAGTTCCCGAGAAACACAGGCATCAGACTTACTAGGTAAATACTTTAAAACAAGTATCTTAAACATGCGCAAAGAACTAAAAGAAAACACAAAGAACTAAAGAAAATCAGGGAAACAATATATAAACAAAATTAGAATATCAACAAAGAAATATAAATTATAAACAACAAAAGCAACCAAATATATTGTCAAACAGTAACTGAATTGAAAAATTCTCTTAAGAGCATGTTCAAGAGCAAACTCAAATAGTCAGAGGAAAGAATCAGTGACCTTAATGAGAAGTCATTTAAAATTATCAAGTCTGAGAAGAAAAAAGAATGAAGAAAAGTAAACAAGCCTAAGGAACTATGGCCCACCATTGAGCAAACCAATATATGCATTATGGGAGCCCAAGAGAGAAGAGAGAGAGAAAGAGGCAAGAGATTATCTGAAGAAATAATGGTCAAAATCTCCCCAAATGTGATATAAACAAATAAATAAATAAACATGTATCTACACATTCAAAAATCTCAACAAACTCCAAGTCGGAAAACTATAACATGCTCATTCATCTAGAAATATGACTTCTGGGGAAATTTTTTCTTAAGAAAATACTACAATCTTGAACTTGTGTGAACAGTTACCTAGAATTATTTATCACGGCTATTTTGTAATTGTAAAGAGTTGGAACAACGTATGTGTCCAACGATAGAAGATTTGATAAGAAATTAAAAGATGTATAAGATGGGATATTGTGCAGTCATCAACAATGATGTTGGCAATGTACAGAATACATAACATAAAAGAGAGGGTTACTAAATGCCATGCACCATCTTATTTTTGTAATGAGTAGGTATGTATGTCTGTACATGAAAGAGGATTTAGAAAGAAAACTATGAAAAAATTAAGAGTAAATTGTTTTCTGAGTGAGACTGAGGGTGTGTTTTTCCCTTCTTTTTGCTTTATGAAAAGCTATACAACTTTTGTAATGAGATAAAACAATCTATTTTAAAATCAGTCACATACCTAGTAAATGTCAGATGAGATTTGAACTCATAGTGCTTCCCATTAATCCATTCTGTCTCCTGCCTTAGCACCAAATACCTGCTCTTAAGTCCTCACTTAGAATGGGCTCTTTCCCTGGGAATGCGCCCACTACTGGGCCTCACTGAGCACCCCAGCTCATAGTTGTAGGTACTTTAACAGATCTATGGAGGACTTTTAGGTTCAGTTGAAATTTCATCATTCAGTCGCTTCCTGTTCTAATGTACCTGCTATACCAGGGTTAGCTTTTCTGCTATGGACACTAACCCTTAACCACCATTTCACTTGCAAGTAAAAAATCCACTCACTACAAACCATATGCCGGCTCCATGCCCTCTCCACACCTCCTTCGCTAATTATGGCTGCAAGAGTCAAAAATCTGGTTGACCAAACAGCTAAAGCTCAGTATTTTCACTTTGTCAAGTTGTCTTAGCAAATTTCCTCCTTAATTTACAAGATTTTAGCTAGCGTCATTTTCCCCCAAGGGGCTTTTGGGTATCAAGCATAAACAGAAAATACAAGTCAATTCCCTCATCTTTGCCAAAGCCAAAATGGAATCACATTTAAAAAGTAATAAAATAGAATGAATGATGGTCATTACCCTGCCACAGCTATTTCACAATAGCAAGGCCTGACACGTTAATTCTCAGTGCAGCCACATGCATGCCCAGACTCTATCAAGCTCTACTCACTTTCGAGGACTATGAGCTGAGATAGAATCTTCACAATTCACGTCTGTGAACTTTGAACTGTGCAATGTCTGCAAGAATGAAATTCCACCAGGGAAGGGATTCAGATAGAAGTCAACTGACACATGGTTCCACTTGGCATTTGCTACTTTAAACAATAAAACAAACCTTCTCACAAATCCAGGAATATTTTGCCATCAAGAGTAGAAAACCAGAACCATTGGAAAGTCATACATTCCCAAAAGATACTAAACCCTTAAAATCATTAGCTTGGGGAATGACAAAGGAGTTCATTTTATGTTTGAGGAACAGGCTCTTTTCAGACTCTTTGAAGTTTCAAGGGGGCTCCAATATCCAGAGTACTGATGCCCTCATTTAGAAAATCCAACATGAGCTGAGCGCAGTGGCTCACACCTGTAATCCCAGCACTTTGGGAGGCCAAGGCGGGTGGATCACCTGAGTTCAGGAGTTTGAGACCAGCCTGACCAATATGGTGAAACCCCATCTCTGCTAAAAATACAAAAATCAGCTGGGCCTGGTAGCACGTGCCTGTAATCCTAGCCACTTGGGAGGCTGAGGCAGAAGAATCAACTGACACATGGTTCCATTTGGCATTTGCCAAGTGAACCTGGGAGGTGGAGGTTGCAGTGAGCTGAGATCATGCCATTGCACTCCAGCCTAGGCAACAAGAGTGAAACTCAGTCTCAGAAAAAAAAAGAAAGAAAGAAAAGGAAAAGAAAACCTAAAATGAGTCCAGCAAAGCAGGGAGGGTAATTTGCACTTAGCTCTAGGACTTCCTGGGAAAGAATTCATGCCACAGGAAGTGACAAGTCAGCTGCAGACCAGCAGTGCTAAAACAGTGGGCCAGTGTGAGAGAGGAGGACAGTGTACTGCTCAGATTGCCAGCCTGCCCAGCCCAGGAAACTTCTTCAAGGAAGAGGAGGCCAAAAGAAAGAGCAATTCAAAGGTAAAGAGCTGGTTCATTGGTATCTCTGTAAAATACTGAGAGCACAAGTCAGACCTGTTCTGTAATTGACGTACAGAGTGAGGGGTTACAGGAAGGAGCCAATATTCAGAAGACAGAAGAGCCCATGTACAACGTGGAGAAATGGGAGAGGACACCATTGGGTGGCTTCAGCAGCAGCAGTGGCTGCAAAACAATTGAGGATGGGAAGCAAGAAAAATGATGGCCTCTTGATGGTATCTGAGAAGACCGGGGAGTATGTGCAGAGGAGACGCCTCCCAGAATGAGTTGGAATGAGTTTAAGAAGTTGGAGGGAATTCTTGGCCAGGCATGGTGGCTCCTTCCTATAAACCCAGGGCTTTGCAGGGTTGAGGCAGGAGGATCATTTGAATTCAGGAGTTTGATACCAGCCTGGGCAACACTGCAAGACCCTGTCTTTACAAAAACTGAAAAATTAGTCAACCATGGTGGCTCATGTCTGTAGTCCCAGCTATTCAGAGGGCTGAGGCAGGAGGATCACTTGAGCCCAGGAAATCAAGGCTGCAGTGAGCCATGATCATGACACTGCATTCCAGCCTGGGCAACAGAGCAAGATCTTGTCTCAGAAACAATAAGACAGGCTGGAGAGTCCACAGAACCAGTAGAAGCAGACTTAGGGCAGGGGGTTCTTGTTACTCTTATTGGAACCCTGCTTTCAGTGCCTGCCTCGTTTGGGTAGCCTGGGGAAACAGAAGAGTTAATTGCACATACACCTGTCCTTGCTACAAGATGAAAGATTTGGAGGGGTTCTGTTGGGAGTTCGGCAAGAGAGGCACCCAGAAACCCAATCCATCTGCTTTAATCAAGTACCTCCTGAGACAGGCATTGAGATCATTCCACTTAGATGAGCTGAGACCCAGCAGCACAGCTGGGAGGATGGAGGAGAGGAAGGGGAGAGGTGTATATAAAATGTCCTCACATCGAGACACAAAACTGGCAGAAATAATCCAAAACCCACTTCTTCCAGGCCTTTTCCTCTTTTTTATCACACATAGGCCTGTTTTTCTTTGACAGGCCCAACTCTTGAAATAATTGTGACACAGGCAAGTTTGTTTTCCTTTGATAGCTACCTCCACCGCCCCCATCCTCCCCAGCCTCCCCTCACACATTCCAAGCAGTCTGATTACCTAAATATTAACTGGAATTTGCATTGTAGTAAGACAGTCTAACAACTGTTGTGTACAATTTTTCAGAACTCAAAGGAATGGAATTTTCCATGGTTGGAAGGCCATACAGGTTGCAGAGAGAACAAAGTGAGATAATGCACACAAAAAATCTTCATGGAACCTCTAACCCAAGAACATAGGAACCGACATGAAACCCTGAGTTTCCAGGTCCTTGTGCCCTAAGGATTAAGATGCGAACCCCCAACTTTTGTTCTAGATGTCAGCGGGCTCCACTTTAGCGTGGGATAAATCTGAAACTTATTAGGCTGTATTCTCATGAGCTAAGTAACTTCAGACCTCAGTTTTCCATCTGTAAAGTGGGGTAACAAACCTTGAGAGTTGTTGGGAAACGTGAATGCAGTGCTTGGTGCATGGGACGCTCTCCATGACATTACCCTCCCTGCCGTTAACCTTGGTCCCCTTCCCATCACTCCTACACCCACCAGTTCCACATTCTAATTCAAATTGTTTCCTAACAGAGGATCGGAATGAAATCTCTCTAGTAGGACTTGCCCCAGTGATATCAGAGTATCTGTTTGCCAGGATGCTTTTGGTTGCAAGTGACAGCAACCCAAGTCCACCGGCTTAAGCAAAGTATTCATGTAACTGAGTACTTTAGAGGTGGTATGACTTTATGGCACGGGGCATGGCTGAATGCAGGGCCCTCATGATATTTATTAAGATTTAGCTTCTCTCCCTCAACCACTTTGTTTTTCTTTGCATTGACTTTCATGTCAGGTGGGATCTTTCTAGCTGGTGCTTCTCTTAGAAACTCTGTAAGTTAATAATCTCTGTAAAAAGAAAGCTCCTTTTTTTTTCAAATAGATATAGAAGTTACTGAACCAATAACCAGGGCCAGGGTGATAGGGTGCTCCCTTTGGGCAGGCTTGAGTCACGTGCTCACTCCTAGAGACAAAGGGACTGAACCAGTGAGGGAGGGACAGCTCTCCCAAGGGAAATCTGAGTTCTATTCACAGAAGAACAGGAGAGCATGCTAATGACGTATAAACAACAGACACCCAATATAGTAAACCTCTTTAAAAGAAGGAAATTAAGAAATGAAGCAAGTTCCAGATTTTCAGGCTGAGGTTGAGGAATATGATCCCATCTTTCCAGTACTATTCATGACATATGAAATTGAAGGAACTGGCCCGGCACAGTGGTTCATGCCACTAGTCCCAACACTTTGGGAGGCTGAGGCAGACAGATCACTTGAGTCCAGGAGTTCAAGACCAGCCTGGGCAATATGGTGAAACCCCATCTCTACAAAAAATACAAAAATTAGCTGGGCATGGTGGTGTGCAGTCCCAGCTACTTGAGAGGCTGAGGCGGGAGGATCACTTGAGCCTGAGAGGTTGAATGACAGAGTGAGACCCTGTCTCAAAAAAAAAAAAAAAAAGAAAAGAAAAGAAAAGAAATTGAAGGAACTAAAACAAAAGGCTTGAAAGAGTTTAATGTCCACCAGTAAAAACTACATTTTATATTTCAAGAAAACTATAACCTTAAACTAAGACTTACAGAAGGGAAAATGTATGAAACAAAATAAGGCAAAGGAAAAGGCAAAAAAAAAAAAAATACCAAAATAAGGCAAGGGGTAAAAGGTACCATTAGGCCCTGAGGTATCAGATACTAGGTTACAGTTCCTTTCCAGAGGCCTAGTAAAAATGTTTCAGATAAAATATATATATATATATATATATATATATATATATATATGCTCCAAACTATAAACTTGAAATTAATTGGTGTATAATTGAATGTCTAAATGTGTACAAAACTTAATATTATATCAACCTTATTAGTGGCTAAATTTAATATTTATAAAAACCTCATTCTATTAAAAAAATTGGAAAGGTAGTGTTCACTTTGCAGGAATTCTGAAGTTCACACAATGATTGCCAAGAAAACTCAGCCATCATCAATGAAATGAGCTATTCACAGCCAAAGGCAAAATAGTTTTTAAAAATCTTTTCATCAATTGCAGTGAAAGTGGGAGGTGGATGCATTTTAACTCATGTGGTGGTGTGATGATATGGGGTAGGGTCTTCAAAAGTCAGAGTGCCTGGGTGTCTAAACAGCTCTGCGCACGGGACACAGTGGAGTCAGGGAGGCAGCAGGCGAGGGAGTCCTGCCCTGCACCAGCCACCAGTCCCAGCTCCCAGCGCCTCCCTGGCTGAGCGCCTACCTCTCTTTTAAGCCTCTGTCATAGCAACAGCCCCAGGGCCCGCCCCCTAATTGCCAGCCTTTTCTAAGAGCCAGGAAAAAAAGCCCTCTGCAACCCTCCACCCCCTCCCCAACACAAGCCCAGGGGGTCAGGCAGGTTCAAAAGGTGAAATAAATGAATCTTTACACATTATAAGGGCCCAAGCAACATTCTCTGTGGCATTAGTGCCTGAAACGGCAGCAAGTAAAAGCAGGTGTGCTGGGCGCCCTGTCAGCTAACGACACTGATAAGCCTGCCATGCCTGGTTCTGCTTCATTTCAAACAGTCTGCTGGAAAAAAAGGAGGGGAAAGCCGGAGCAGAAATAATTGCTGGAGCTTCCAGTGAGCTGAGAGAGCCTGCAGGCAGAGATCAACCGGCCTGATTTCATCCTCTTCCTTTTATTTCTATAACCTTAAACGTTCTGCTATTATAAAAGTCATCATGTCAGCTTTCTCCCCAGCCTCTCCAGCTGCCCATTTTCAAATTGTATCAATTGGTAAGGCTTTCGGGCTGACGGATTTTCATCTTGATTTATGGTTTCTGTGCTTTAAAGAAGAAGCAAACTCCACTGACCTGATTCAGACACGCAGGCATGCTGTCCTGGGCATGTGTTTGTAATCAGATCCTCCCCAAACCGCCTAGAAACGAGGGAGGGCTTGGTGTGTGTCTCTTTTTGCTTTTTCTTTCTTTATTATTTTTTTAAATAATAGGTATTATGGTCAATTGCAAGTGAATAACATTTGTCATGAATCTCCTTACTATAGGAGACGAAGGGGAGTCTTTGATTCTTGGGAGTTGTTTAAGCTCTTGAGGTTCTTGGTGACCACTGGCTTCAAAACAGGACAGCTAAGAAATAAGAGTTTCACAGGCAGAGTGGCAACCTCATATGGGCCCCTGTAATCCACCACTTTTTAAAAAATAGATTCAGGGGTGCATGGGCAAGCTCGTTACATGGGCACGTTGTATAATGCTGGGGTTTGGTGTCTAGGGAACACAGCACCCGAATCGCATCACCCACCATTTTCGAAGTGGCAAGGGCTGAGAAACAAGGGCTGTGCTGGCCTTTTTAGCTGGAGGACTGCATAAGCAGTACGAAATAAGCACATTTATAAAACACAAACATAAACTGCCGATTTCAGCAAGTACACAGGTTTGCAAGGAGAGCGCACACGTCCTGTGGCAGGTGCTCCAGAGAGTGTGTTATTAAAATGTTCGGGCGGATGGTGGGAGGGCTGCGGAACAAATACCAACTTCCACAGTCCTCTCCACGCGTCGTCCAACGGGAACGCGGAAATAAATGACCTGCTGACTTTGTCATGCAAAAAGATATGGCCCTGTCTAGCCATCCTGCACCATCCCCATTCAGGCAGAAGATATTAACCAAGGAGGAAGCCAGGGAGTAGGGGAAGAAGTGAAACCAGACACACAGAAAGAGAAGCGGCTCCCACCAGGCTCCCAGGCGAGTCTCTGAGGAGAGGGTTTGGAGCTGTGGAGTGAGTCACAGGCCGTTCGGTGGACACATGGGGAAGACCACTGCCTAGGAGCCTTAGGTCAGAGACAGGGGCCCAAAAGCCCGATGCTACCAAAGGCACTTTGGAATTAATCAGACACCTGCACCATGGATTACCAACAGGGCTCCCAGTATGGAGGTGGCAAAGATGTATGAGATCCCATCTATGAATTTCCCCAGGAATGGGGACAGAGGCTCCCTGTAGTCCCCTTCCTAATTCTTTCCAATTAATCTAAGTGTACAGATCACAGGCCTCTCGAGTTACAGGATCGCTTTTCAGGGCCTAGAAAATCACACTTTGCTGAGACTTAAGCCTCTTTCAAATGCCACTAACAAGAGAGGTGGCTTTCCCCCCGGCACAGGTAAAGCCGTGGTGAGAAATAAACCTCTGTGTTGGAGTGAGAGAGAGGGAGAGAAGAAAAAGAGAATGCTAATTGTGCCAGGGACGCTGACAGATTTGACAGAAAGTGTCTTCATTGAGAAATTGCCATCTGAAGTTCCCTCTTCCTTGTTCCTAGAGGCGCAGTGGGGGGGGCATGAGGGCGCTTGACAGGAAGTGAGGATTCGAGGCTTCAAATACAAACATTATGAAAAACAAGCAACATCTGCAAACAGTAAGTACTTATTTATATTTTATGGAGTGTGTGCTTGGGATTCTGACAGGTTTTTAAACAGAGACCATATTAGGCCCATTCAAAGGCGAGAATGTCCCTTTTAAAAATGCATTACTCCTCACTCAGGCAGGTCGGCCCCGCACCGCTGGCCTCAGGTGAGCCCTGACCCCTGACGACCCGGCCTAACCAAGCACACATGCCGGTTTGCAATGGGACCGTTTATCGCTCCTCTTCCAAGGTCAGCGCAGGCGGGCGCTGGAGGGTTAGTATTCAGCAAAGCTTTTCCCTCTGCTGACAGAGCCGCTTTGAACTTTTCCCTTCTGAACAAATAGGAAGGAAAACTGCAAGGAAACAAGTGCTGGGAATCATAGAAAAAAAGCGTGCAGCCAATAAATAAATAAGCCACAAATAAATAAGTGGCCAGCCTTGTCCCCGGCAAATAGAAAGGCACCCCTCCTAGGTTTCCAGCGTTTCTGTGCATTTGGCGCATACGAGAAACTTGAAAATAAAAACAATAGAAGAAACCTTCTATCTTTTTTCTTTCCCCCTCCGAAGGACGAACCCTTTATTTTTGACAACAAATAAGAGGCATTTGGCAGGTACGGTGTGCTGTGCACCATGAAATATTTAGTAAGGCAATAACGACTCCCCGGACAGCTTAAGAAAACCACGATTATATTCAGAGAGAAAGCCATGAGCAAACAGAGAGGGGGGAATACAAAGAAAGATAAAGGCAGGCCTTTCATCAGGACTTCCTGTCCAATAATGCAGCCAGGCTTGATCCATATGTTTTGAGGAAAATCAAAGTGTCACAACTATCCAAAATGTCAATAGCTCCGGTAAGGAATATTGTCTAACATTTTCTATTACACCGTTCAAGAATTTGCCTCCCAGCGCAATTTGGAAGAAAAAACTCTTTCATTTCGAAAACACTCAAAGAAAAGAAAGAAGAAGGGGGCGGGGTGGGGGGGGCAGAACAAGGCGCATTTCAGTGCCATGTGTAATACAATAATGCTCTGGGCTCCCCAACCATGCTGAAAGTCGATCCTCTGATGAAAGTGAGTTCTCCTCCACACCTCTCCTCTGCTCTGTCCTTTCTTTGCAGACACTCTTGCTCAGGCACTTCCTGGACAGTTGGATATAACTGAGCAATCTCCATGCAATGAGAAACCAGAGAAGCCCAACTTTCAGCAGTCTTCATATTTGGATAATCCTGCATAATGATTTCAGGGTTGAGTCACAGAACGCTCTATCGGCTTCTCTATGCATGCTAGGTGCCCAGACTTCTGGGTGACCCACTACGGGGGAAAGATCCCTGTAGGTTAACAAACAATTTTTTGCTGCCTTGACAAAATGTAAACAGAACCCACGCATCTTGCCCTGGGGATCGGGCTGGCAAGATCTAGTTTGACAGAACTTGCTTCGCGGTGTCTCCTCGACATCCTGGAAATTCTAGAGGGAAAAATCACGCACGAGTTGCTGCTGTCTGTGCCTTGTGGAATCTTAAACAGAATGAAGCAGGCCCCCGACAATCAATATTACTGACAAATTAATCTCGGCAAATAAACTGTTGTTACCTTCAAAGCTGCCCCAGTCCCCCGAATAATTGCTTAAATGAAGTTGAGGCCTTTTCACCAGTTTGGGTCTATTTTTTCCGGTCATTTACTTATGGGTAGCACTCAGGTTGTCCAGTGGGACTTGGTTTTATAAAATAAAATCATACAGTGTCCCGGGCCTTGCTGCGTTAACTCCCTCCCTGCTAGGGCTCTGTCCCAGCTTCAGAACAAGTACTCTTGCCAAGTGCTGAGAAGATGCCCTTCACTTACCTTGAGCGGGGCAGGAGGCAAAAGAGGAGTGAGCAGTGATTGTCTACATTTCTACCCAAACCCTGACGTTTATCAGAAATGGTCTGGAAGCTTGGGGTAAGCAAGGCACTCAATGTCAAGATTGCACAATTCTAGTTTTTCTTGAGGAATAGAAAGGGCACGTAGACTCCTGTGACTCCCTCAAGATCCCTAAATTTGTGTGGGAGGAGTTGGGAGGGGGGGTTCCTATATAGAGATAAAACTCACCCTCTCTGCACCACGATTAAATATTGGTCTGCTTTGTACCAGTTGAAAAACAGTGATCAACCACCCTTCCCAAGCCCTTTGCTGCCCATGGCTCTGGCCTTTCCCCAGAACTTCCTCTCCTTCCCTTAATTCAGCACCTAAAGGGTTAACATCTGATAAGGCAGCAGGAACTCCCAGCACCCCAGACCCGCAGTGCTGATTGCTGGGGTAGGGGCGTCAGTGCCCACAGTGGTTAAATATTTTGACTCTACCCTAACTCACATCCTCATGGGTGCCCCAGCCTGTTGTCATTTGGCCTGTCTTGGGGTGTCATGCTGTGACCCTCTGCAGTGCCTCTTCCTGGGAGTGAGAAAGACAACAGATGGACCAGCTTTTCTGAGCTCATCCCTTGTTAGAATTACAGTTCCAACTGGTCGAGGATCTGAGATGCTCAAGAATAGCAGAGGAAACAGACAAGACTTTGCCCAAGTCACAAACAGTATACAGCCACAGAAATCAACAGTCACAAGGGTCTAATTGTCATTAGTATGTAAATTTTAAAAGCTCAGTCAAAAATATCAATACCTCCCACTTAATTTATTACTGTATAAAGATGGATGGGAGTGAAGCATAACATTGATTTTCAGAGCCCTTAAAAAAAACGGTGAGGAAGAAAATAGTCAGAGACAACACAAAATGCTGTGCCTCCAAATTAATCATCGTGCTTTTTAAACACACACACATGCACACACACAAATCCTGTACCAACAGCCTGTGTGATTCAATCTTATTTGATTGCCTTTTCTGAAAATGAAGAAATGGAACAGGCCATTTATGTAAAGAGCCCTCTCAGAATGGATTAGATGTAAAGACAGGTTAGCATTTTTACTGTATTGACAGCCAACCATTAGGCAGCCACACTCCAGCCCAGTCACTGAGAGGAAATCGAAGAGAACTGTTCCCCGGCCGGGCCAGGCAGGACAACCCATCAGCGCCTGGTCGCCGTCACTGATCATCCCAGCCCAGGCTGTAGCTCTTTTCTCCACATGGTATGACGACGCCATCCCCCTCACGGTTACCAAAATGTTAGAATAGTCATGACCGCTAAAGAAATAAGTAAATTCATCATCAGGTTGAAAACGGTGCTGGAGAGCCTATAATCTGGGAATTGTGCTTGTGTCTGAAATCACAGAGATCAGAGCAAAATTGTCCCCTGTGCCGTGAAAAGATGGGTCACCTCTCTGCATCTGACATTTGGAGCTGTTTGCATCTGTACAGAGGGAGAGAGAGGGCTGCAGAGAAAAGACTGCAGTGAGAGCAAAAAGGAAAAGCAGTAAAGACGTTAGAGACATATTCATTTTGGAAACATGTACGGATGCGCCACTCATTTTGTTTTTGTTTTTCAAGAATTTTGGATCCATGTCTTATGAACATGCAGTCTCCTGATTAAAGCAAATGAGCCCTTTTTTGTAGCCTAAATAGTGGCTACATTTCTCGGCATCTCCTGGAGAGCCAAGCTTTCTAAAAGAATAGAAATGCTCATGTTTTAAAATAATAAAATACAGATATTATTAGTCTCCCAGTTTCAGCATTCCAAGGCCCCACCACCCCCTCAACAAACCCTGTGAACTATGGATGATAGCCCTGAGTTTTATTACAGCATTGAGCGAAACTTATTTTTTATAGTGATGCTCCTCGAATAATCAGGCTGCAACCCAAAAGCAGTACTTCACATTCACCAGACAGAAATATGCAGCTTTTACAGAAACATTTTGTCAAGGAAACTCCAGTCTCCAGTAAGGGCTGCTCATCGGGGTCCCTGCTATCAGAATGATGTGGTTTTTTTGTTTGTTTGTTTGTTTTTTAATTTTTATTGCATTATAGGTTTTGGGGTACATGTGCAGAACGTGCAAGATAGTTGTTTTTAATTTATCCGGATGCTTCAACTGTTTTCAGCAGCAGCCTAATTCCTCACTTTGCTTATGAAGTGAAGCTGCCGTTCAAAACAAACATCAAGTTACTAGATGTCTTCCTGTTATAATTGGATTTAATTCATTGCCTTTCATTTCAATAAAATCACAGGAAAACACAGGGATGTAAATGTGTAGGCTAATTGCTTATGGAAATTCAGGTGCTGCACTTGGTATAAATTTACCCTTTGCAAGAGGAAGACACAGTTGTGTCATTATCATAGAATTTTACAACAATATGTAATTATAGAGAGAAACAGGTGTAATTAGCAAGTCTTTCCACAAAGCAGGTAGCATTCTTGGTTAAATATTTACAGCTGCACAAACAGCCGGTAATAATGAGCATTTTCTCAGCCACACGTTACAGAGCTCCCAACGAATACCATGAAAAGTGGTCATTATCAGCCCGGCAAGCACTGCTCTGCCGTCTTGCTTGCGAGGAATGCTGCTGCATGGGTTGGAAGACGGGAATCCAGGCTGAATCAGCAGTGCAGTTTCAACAGTGATGAAAACAAGTAACTGAGATCTCTTCTTCCCTTATGGCGGCAGAAGAGCAATTAAAGCTGCATATTTAGAGATGACATCAGCCAGGAGTCGTGCTCGAAGAGAAAAACTCTTTGTATTTTCTTCTTTCTTCCTTTCCCTGTTCCCTTTTCTGTCCAAAGGAAACCTACAGCAAACTGCATAGATGCCGCAGGCACGCAAGCCAACTCCAAACCGCCTACCAAGGGTCAGCTCAACCTGCAGCTGTTGCACAAAATAAAATCAGCACAGCCCACCCCGGGCAAACACCCTCTGTGGCTCTTTATTACCAAATGATATGAACTTTGACCCAACCTGAACAAAATTTAATATTTTCTCCCAAATATTTAAAAAATTCATTCTGGGGCTTGAGTGGAGTCAGGGAGTCTGCGAGCCGTAATTTGACATCTGAATTATTCTGAGGCTAATACGGAAAGCTATTCAGGAGCTTATTTGGAGATGTGTCAATCAAGATATCACTTGTGCAGGGAAGATGGACTCAGGCTTAGGAGTGCAGATAGCTTTCAGGGAATCACAAAATAAAAGGCAGGCAGGCTCTGATGAATATGTTACGTCTTCATTCTCGACGATGACATTTTTTTTTTCTTGGTAGAGAGTACAGACCTAACAGAGCCATGTCCCAGGGACGTACCTTTTTCCACACCTGTGAAAACATTTCAACGTTTATTAAAAATGATAACCGTAAACAACAAACATGGTGTCGAAACTCGCCTCTGTTCATTTTCCCGTGCTGATTAAGATTTTAAGCAACGCTCCCAAATTAGACTGTCAGGCGCCATCCTCAATGCAGGGTTGAGGTTCTGATCTCAAGCTAGCTTGTGTGAGCACACGGCCTTTCTGGGTTGATTGTGAGCCAGGCCAGCAGCTTTCAATGTTCTTTCATTCATTTTCAATGAGATGGGGAGGGATTCAATTAGCCCTGATTGTCCACGAGATGTGGCCCAAAATAAAACCGCTGGGCTCTGATAGCCTCCTCCCAAGGTATTTCCCAGCTGACAAGCAACCATGTTAATTACCCATTTTTATGATCTGAAAAGACACCAGAATTTTAATTATGTAAATTCAGAGCCATTTTGTTCACAGGAGCAAAAAATAAGCCTACAGTGTTTTTCTTAGAGGGAATATTCATCCCTGTTTGGGATCTCTGCAAACTTAACTGCAACATGTGTGATATGTCAGAGACCACACCCATCCCTGAGTGTCTTGGGGACGACTTCTTTCTCAAGAGACAAAGGATGGGACATTGTCTTTAACACTCCCTTTCTCTTGGCATCATTCTTGGGAGGCTCTGACAGCCAGTTTGCTAGGCCATACCTGCTAACGTAGAGAATGCCTGTAACGAATGCCTTCCCAGTAAGCAAACACACCTCCAACTTCAACACCTTCCAGGACCAAACCATTACCAAACATAAATAACATCAAGTGCCTGCCACAGGTTGCCAAAAATCAGTTGGAAACATTTTTTCTACACTGGAAGAATACAATGTGATTCTATTCGAAGCTGTGGAGAATTCAGGAATCTTCTCACTTCCCAAGAGAATGCTTTATTCTATAATTGGGTTCTCTGGGGTTGTTTGACTTCATAGCTTATTATCCCGCTACGTCATTAGAACTTTGTCACATGTCCAAGGGGTACATGGTACCCAAGAAGAGCATTTGGGTGTTTCTGGGATTCGAGTTGGATTTGATCTCAAGCTGGTATACTCCTTCCTATCTCCTGGGGGTGGTGTGACAGGAGCCGTGGGAAAACCAGTGGGGAAGGGGCAGACTATACAATTTCTCTAGAAGAGAACAAAATAGTAATATTCTTTTCCTTTCTTTTGAGACCAACTCTCACTCTGTCACGCAGGCTGAAGTGCAGTGGCACGATTTCTACTCACTGCAACCTCTGCCTCCCAAGTTCAAGTGATTCTCATGCCTTAGCCTCCAGAGTAGCTGGGATTATAGGCACCCACCGCTATACCAGCTAATTTTTGTAATTTTAGTAGAGATGGGGTTTCACCCTGTTGTCCAGGCTGGTTTTGAACTCCTGACCTCAGGTGATTTGCCCACCTCAGCCTTCCAAAGTGCTGGGATTACAGGAGCATGCCAGCACACCCAGCTAATTTTTGTGTTTTTAGTAGAGATGAGATTTCGCCATGTTGGCCAGGCTGATCTTAAACCCCTGGGCTCAAGCAATCGACCTGCCTAGGCCTTCCAAAGTAGTGGGATTATAGGTGTGAGCCACCACGCCTATCCAAAATGGTATTATATTAAAATGAAAAGTGATACACTATGGACTAGAACTTTAAATTTATTATTATTATTATTTTGAGACAGAGTCTCGCTCTGTCACCCAGGCTGGAGTGCAGTGGCACGATCTTGGCTCACTGCAACCTCTGCCTCCTGGGTTCAAGCGTTTCTCCTGCCTCAGCCTCCCTAGTAGCTGGGACCACTGGTGTGTGCCACCACGCCCGGCTAATTTTTTGTATTTTTAGTAGAAATGGGGTTTCACCATATTAGCCAGGATGGTCTCAATCCCTGACCGCATGATCCACTCACCTCAGTCTCGCAAAGTGCTGGGATTATAGGCATGAGCCACCCCACCCAGCAAATTTACTAAATTTTTAAGACGAACCAGGAGACTTCAAAGAAAATACATAATTGGAGTATATTGCCAGATCCTCATCCCCATCACACCCCAAACATGGAAAAGTGGGTGAAGGATGGTTCAGGTTTACTGTTCTTTGCTGGGTAACAGTAGTGAGAACGTTTAAAAAGATCTGGGATCCTCCTGGCCGTCAAAGAGTTTCCAGTCTGGTACATCATGTCCTGCTTCCTAGTCTGATAAATAATGAGCCAAGCCATGTCACAGCAGCGGACTTCATCTGCCAATCCAGTCATCTTTAATACAAAGGATTCAATGAGCGGGGAGAAAGGCTGGGGCAGGGGACTAGGGAGGCGAAAGAGTGGAAAAAGTTGTTCTTCACCAATAGTATACATGACAGCCTAGAAAACAACCTGCCAAACTATCTGTAAGGAAAGGGAGCAGCCAGAGGCTTCATCACAAAACCAGTCCTGTTTTCAGCAGGATTTTGGCAGAGTTGAGAGTAAAATCTAAGAATAACCTATCGGCAAGCCTTGCCAGAAGGTGCTAACGTGAAAGGAAGAACAGTAAGTACCACTAACTGAGCACTTAATATGTGTGAAATTTATCATCTTCTCCTTTGATCTCCACAAACCCATTTTCCAGATAAGGAAACCGTGGCTAACAAACGCAGCTAACAAGTAAGCAAGGAGCCTGGGCTCCTCCCACCCTGTCCTGGCCTTGCCTCATGTGCGGTTCTGTATTCCAGGTGCTTGACATCTGGGGCGTCCATAGGTCTCACCTGCAGAAAGAAAATGAAAATGGAAAAAATCTCAACTAAAAAGATACAACAATGTGATGGTTCTCGATCACTGAATCCGCAGTCTCCTAACCAGGGCCGCCGTGCCCTGTTTGGTCTGATCTTTCTCCTTTCTCATCTGCATTTCCTCCTACTTCACTGATTAGTCCTTTCACACCTACTTGATTCACCTTAAATGCCAGAGCTTCTCAGGGCCCTGTCTCACGGCTGATATTTTGGGGGTGCCATGGGGGCTGTCCTGTGTATTACACAGTGTTTAGCAGCATCCCTGGCCTCTACTCACTTGATGCTAGCTTGCCCCCCAAAACTGTAATAACCAGAAATGTCTCCAGACATTGCCAGATGTCCCTCGGGGGTGCAGGAATGTGTGTGCAAAATTGCACCCAGCTAAGAACCACTGCTCTAGATGATTTTATCAATTTCCATGTGTTTAACTACCGGCCACTCATCCAGATACCAACCCTCTTCCCAAACTTCTTGTCCAGCCCAGACCTCTCTCCCAAGTTTGAATTTCTATTGTCATTTAAAAATTCAACCTTAAATATCTCACAAGCACCTCAGACTCAACAGATTCAAAACTGAATCCATCATCTCCCAGATCTTCAAAGCTACGATTCTTCTTTCACATTCCCCATCCCAGAAACAGCGGCAGAAACCTGGGAGTCATTCTTTGTCACTTCCTTTCTTTTAAACTGCATCCCAGTGCCTGGAATCTCACCACTCTGGGAGGCTGAGGTGGGCAGATAGCTTGAGGTCCAGAGTTCGAGACCAGCCTGGCCAACATGGTGAAGCCCTGTCTCTACTAAAAATATATAAATTAGCCTGGTGTGGTGGCAGGCGCCTGTGATTCCAGCTACTTGGGAGGCCGAGGCTTAAGAATCATTCGAACCCAGGAGGCAGAGGTTGCAGTGAGACAAGATCCCACCACTGCACTACAGCCTGGGTGACAGTGTGAGACTCCGTCTCAAAAAAAAAAAAACTAAACAAAACAAAGAAAGGTGAACCTCAGCCCTATCCACACACATACGAGCACACCCCTCTAACCCATGACTAAGGCCTATTGGTTGTCATTTCTTTCTCCTGCAACCACCCACTTTTTCCCATTTCCATGCCACCACCCTTGTCCAAACCATTAGCATCTTGTGCTACAAACAACTTTACTAGACAACTGGCTGGTCCACTCTATCCTACCCACTCTGATCCACCTGTACACAACACCCACCCACTGTGATATAGATTTGTAATGACCAGGCCATGGTCACTTATGACCTTCTGGTGGTTTCCAACTGCTCTTAGAATGAAGCCCAACATGTCCACCGTGGCTGCAGGCATGCATGATCTGGCCAAACTCATCAAGCCAACTCTCCCGGGCTTAGGGCAGTTCAGCAAGCATGGCCACCGCCGTTCATACACTCAGTTCTGCTGCCAGGAATGCCTGCCCCCTCACTTCACTGACCCCTCCCATTCACCCTTAAAGACTCAACTTAATTTACCCTAAATTAAATACTTCTGCCACGCCCCTGGGTGTCACGATCCTCCCTTCCATCCCTTCTCTCCACTGTGACTTTCACTGTACTATTTTGTTTGCTTGTTTAATTGAGGGTCTTCTCTGCTAGGCTCTGAGTGCTGTGAGGACAGAGGACTTGGTGGCCTCATGCACCACTGTCTAGCCCTGCACCCACTGTTCAGAATGGCAGTCACTAGCCACATGTGGCAACTGGATACTTAAGTAAGGCAGGCATGGATTGAGACGTGCTATAAAAGCAAAATACACCTGGATTTCAAAGACTTTAAATGACAAAAAAATGCATAATGTTTTGTGATATTCCAGATATATTGGGTTAAATAAAATATATTAAAGTATATTACCTGGGTTTCTTTTTGCTTCTTTAAATGTGGCAACTAGAAAATTTAAAATGACACGCCGGGCACAGTGGCTCATGCCTGTATTCCCAGAACTTTGGGAGGCTGAGGTGGGCAGATCACTTGAGGTGAGGAGTTCAAGACCAGCCTGGCCAACATGGTGAAATCCCGTCTCTACTAAAATATATATATATACACAAAAATTAGCCAGGGATGATGGTGTGCACCTGTGGTCCCAGCTGCTCAGGAGGCTGAGGAAGGAGAATCACTTGAACCTGGGAGGCAGAGCTTGCGGTGAGCTGTGATCACACCACTGCACTCCTGCCTAGGCAACACAACAAGACTCTGTCTCAAGAAAAAATAAAATAAAATTACGCCTATGGGCCACATTACGTTTCTGTGGACTGCACCAGTTTAGACCCAGCACAACACTGGTAAGTATTGGGAGTTTGTTTTTAAGATGCATTAATAGAATCAGCAAACTCATCCTCCATATAGATGATGGAAAATGCAAATCAGATCTTGTTGCTTTGCTATTTAAAATCCCTCAGGAGCTTCAAGAAAGCATCCCAGCTCCTCACCAGAGCCAGTTCTTCCACATCTGGATCCTGCAGGTGGCTCCAGCTTCAGGTCTCCCACCCGATGGGCTCTACATGACAGATATGTGGACAGACAGGCAGCTCCCAGCTGTGCCAGGACCCCCTGCACCTTCGCATATTGGCACATGCTGTTCCTTCCGCCTGGGCCCACCCTTCCTTCCCTTTTCTGCGTAGCTGTCTGACTTCCCTTTAAGTTCATTTCCAGGAAGCCATCCTTGAGTTGTATGGGAGAAGTAAAGGGCTCCAGCGCATCACAGTCACACATTGGCTTATTTATCCATTTATTCAGGATGTTAACTGCTGGGGATCCAAGAGTGTCCTCAGAGAGTGTATGGACCGCTCCCCAATCAAACTCTGGCCTCCTGGCAGCGACCATGTCTTTCATCTCTAAAGCCTTATCCCTAGCTCAGAGCCTGGTATAGTACTTACTCCATAATTCTTTTTTTTTTTTTTAAGAGACAGGGTCTCCCTGCATTGCCCAGGCTGAAGTACAGTGGCTCGATCATAGCTCAATGCAGCCTGGAACTCCTGGGCTCAAGTGATCTGCTTGTCTCAACCTCTTGAGTTGCAGAGACTACAGGCATGGACCACCATGCGTGGCTAATTTTTATGTTTTGTAGGGATGGGGTCTTGCTATTTTGCCCAGCCTGGTCTCTGACTTCTGGCCACAAGCAATCCTCCCATTTCAGCCTCCCAAAGCACTGGTATTACAGGCATGAGCCATGGCACCCAACCTACATAAATATTTTTATAGGTAACAAAATATCGTACATCTCAATGCAACAGGTCTCATACAGAAGCATTCGCCAGTAGGTGGGTTCTTTCTTAGAGCTGAGGCTTCCTCCACTCCCATATAAACTGAGCCTGGGTGCTGGGCCCACCATCTCCTTCACTGACTCCCAGAGGAGCTAGGCTGGCTCAGCCATAGTTACCAGTTAGGCCGTGCATTTACTCAGGGATTACCAGGCCCTTCCAAGAGAGGATTACCTTGTGTCCAAACCCACTGGGCATGGGAACAGCCCTCTAAATATTTGCTGAGAGTTCCTGACCTTTACCTTCTGTCCCTCAGCCCCGAGGGGCCAGCAGATGAGCTGGGCCTCTGTAGTTGAGTGGCAGCCCGGGGCTCCTCCCTCCTTCCTTCTCCCAGCTGGATTCTTTGGTATTCAGACCAGGCTTGGCTGGAGGGGCAGTGCCACTGCTTAGTCATTCTTAATATTACACAGGGAATGCGCAACGCTCCCCATGTTGACTCTGCTAAGACCATTCATGCCCTTGGTGGCATCACTTTAATTTGTGCTCTTGAGGCAAACTGCTGTCATAGAAGTCCTGGCTGGGAGGATATTGCTTTTATTAAAGATGAGAATGGAGAGAGAAACCAGCTTTGACCGGTGGCAGTACAGCCAGAGATAGTCACCTGGAGCAGAGAGCCCCAGGGAAGATGAGCCCATTATTGAACATCTAGAAGGACACACAGGAGATGGAGGGAGGGGCTGCGGTTTCTGGAAAGTCAAAAACTCCCCCAACCCTTTACACCAAGATGAACCACTTACCCAGTCCAAAAGACATTGCATGAGGTTCTCAGTGGTGCTGGGGTTCTCCTTGCAGGCAAAGCTTGGGCAATCATGCAACAAGACCACGGCTAAGGATGGGACAAAAACAGAAGAGGGACAGCCGGGCCGAGTCTCATGCTATCCAGGCTGCAGGTGCAGGGAGGGGTAGAGCTGGAGGGGACAGCCTGCCCTGGGGGAACCTCTAGGAAACAGGGGACCCATCAAATGGCCCTGTCAGAGCTCCTTCGAACAGTCCTGTGAGCCATGCAGTGCTGAGGACAGGGTTGCCTGATAAAATACATGGGATTCAGTTAAATTTCAATTTCAAAGAAACAGCACAATTTTTTAATGTAGTAGTAAAACACACATATTAGAAAATTTATCATTGTAATCATTTAAAAATATACAATTCAGAGGCATTGGGTATATTCACAAAGCTATATAACCGTCACCACCAACTGTTTTAGAACTTTTTTTTTTTTTTTGAGACGGAGCTTCGCTCTTGTTACCCAGGCTGGAGAGCAGTGGCGCAATCTCGGCTCACCGCAACCTCCGCCTCCTGGGTTCAGGCAATTCTCCTGCCTCAGCCTCCTGAATAGCTGAGATTACAGGCATGCACCACCATGCCCAGCTAATTTTTGGTATTTTTAGTAGAGACGGGGTTTCACCATGTTGACCAAGATGGTCTCAATCTCTTGACCCCGTGATCACCTTAAAGAGTGACCCATTAGACAGTCGTTTCCTATTGCCCCTCCCCTGAGTCACTGGCAGCCACCAATCTACTTTCTGTCTGAATGGACTGGCCCATTCTGGACATTTCGTACCAATGGAATCATATGGTATGTGGCCTTTGGCGTCTGGCTTCTTTCACTTAGTATCACGTCTTCAAGTTCATCTATGTTGAAGCTTGCATCGGATAACCATATTTTGCTTATTGTATGGATAACCATACTTTGCTATTGATTCATTTGTTGATGAATATTATGTTGTTTTCACCTTTTGGCCATTGTGAATAGAGTTGCTATGACCATTTGCACATAAGTTTTTGTTTGAATACCTGCCTTCAACACATTTGAGTATATACCTAGGAATGGAATTGCTGGGTCTTACGGTAATTCTACAATTAACTTTGTCTTTTTAAAGACGGGGTCTAGCTCTATTACTCAGGCTGAAGGGCGGTGGCACAATCATGGCCCACTGCAGGCTTGACCTCCCAGGCTGAAATAATCCTCCTGCCTCAGCCTCCCAAGTAGCTGGGACTACAGGTGCACACCACCATGCCCGGCTAATTTTTATTTTGTTGTAGAGATGGGATCCTGCCTTTTAACCTTTTGATTTTCTTGTGGCCAGCGATGGATCAGGATTGCAGTAATCCTGCAGGAGGCAGCAGGATAGAGATATGAGGAGACAAGGGTAAATTTTCCACAGCAGACAGTGATGTCACTGTGACTTGCCGATGCATTGACCCTGGGGAGCGGGCGACAAAGCTGTGTCAAGGACGTGCCTGGCGTTCTGGGTGGAGAGTGGTACCATTCACTGAGGCAGACATTCTGCAAAGGATGGTGCTTGTGACCCATGAGTTGGGCGTTAGCCATGGTAATACAGAGAGCTCGCCCTGTCCCAAGCAGGGTTCTCCAGTGTTGACCTCCATTCATTCTTTCTTTCTTTCTTTTTGAGGTGGAGTTTTGCTCTTGTCACCCAGGCTGGAGTGCAGTGGCATGATCTCAGCTCACTGCAACTTCTACCTCCTGGGTTCAAGCAATTCTCCTACCTCAGCCTCTCTAGTAGCTGGGATTACAGCACCCACTACTATGCCCTGCTAATTTTTGTATTTTTAGTAGAGACAGGGTTTCATCTTGTTGGCCAGGCTGGCCTCGAACTCCTGATCTCATGTGATCCACCTGCCTCAGCCTCCCAAAGTGCTTGGATTACAGGTGTGAGTGGCCGCACCTGGCCCATTATGTCATTTAGTCCTCACTGAGCCATCTGATTTGGTTTGGATGTGCGTCCCCGCCCAGAACCCATGTTGACTTGTAATCCCCAATGTTGGAGGTGGGGCCTGGTGGGAGGTGATTGGATGATGAGAGTGGATTTCCCACAAATGTTTTAGCACCATCCTCTTGGTGCTGTCCTCGTGAGAACAAGGGAAATCTCTTGAGATCTGATTAAAACTGTGTGGCAGCTCCCCTTCTGTGTCTTGCTTCCACTCCGCCATGTGAGAGGTCTGCTCCCCCTTCACCTTCCACCATGACTGGAAGCTTCCTGAGGCCTCCCCAGAAGCAGATGCTGCTATGCTTCCTGCACAGCCTGCAGAGCCGTGAGCCAGTGAAACCTTTTGTTCATAAATTACCCAGTCTCAGGTATTTCTTGGTAGCAATGCATGAATGGCCAAATACACCATCCAAGTGGAGCTCAGAGAGGATTGAAACACAGCTAGAAGGCTGGGCACAGTGGCTCATGCCTGTAATTCCCAGCATTTTAGGAGGCCGAGGTGGGCAGATCACCTGAGGTCGAGAGTTCGAGACCAGCCTGACCAACATGGAGAAATCCCGTCTCTACCAAAAAAAAAAAAAAAGAAAAAGAAAAAAAGAAACATAGCTAGAAAAGTGACCACTGCACCATGCCACCCCTCATCACCCTCGCCTTGGAGGAAACCTTGTTTCCACCCTCGATGGAGGCTGCATACAATTCTTATTATCCACCCTAAGAGAGACACCAACTTTCATTTTTGTTGTTTATTTAACCTTGAATTATTTAAAGATTTACCAAGACATCCAAAAAAAGTGGTTTATTTTTCTGATTAGAAAAAGGGTAGATACTTTTTTAAAAGAAAAAGGAAAACAACAGCCAAACAAGAGAAGATGCAGAGAAGGCCCAGAAGTCAAGGGGCTTCTGTTGGATGAAAGACCCAAAAGCAGGTGTCATCAGTCAGGAGAGGTGTCTGAGAGCAGACGTGATCAAAGGATGCAGCATCCGAAAACGCGTGGCGGTGTGAATGCTAAGTCACTCCACTCGGCAGCACCACAGGAAGGGCTCCCCTGAAGCTTGAAAGACGTTGTTTGGGGACAAATAAAAGCAAGCATTACCTGCACAAGATAGTGTTGGGGAGTTCTGCCACAACCTCTCCAAATAAAGGCATTGTTATATGTCCCAGCTGTGTTGAAAAAGGCGTAGGTTGTAAAGAGAGCCCTGTTTATGCAGAGAATGCTGGAGAGATCCCTGGGAGTTAAGATCACTATCCCAAGTCAGGGCACAGTGGCTCACACCTGTAATTTCAGCACTTTGGGAGGCCGAGGCGGGTGGATCATGAGGTCAGGAGTTCGAAACCAGCCTGACCAACATGGCAAAACCCCCGTCTCTACTAAAATCTTAAAAATTAGCTGGGTGTGGTGGCGCGTGCCTTTAATCCCAGCTACTTAGGAGGCTGAGGCAGAAGAATTCCTGGAACCCAGGAGGCAGAGGCTGCAGTGAGCTGAGATCGTGCCACTGCATTGCACTCCAGCCTGGGCAACAGAGTAAGACTCTGCCTCAAAAAAAAAAAAAAAAAGATTACTATCCCAGTCTTTATTTGTGGCCATGAGCCAGGGGCAGGAATGCTCTAGAAGCCTCCACCTTAGCAACAATCATCCTGGGGCATGTTGAGAGGGAGGGATCAGGCCCCGCTTAGAAGGAGAGCACACTCCAGTCTCAATCCTCCCAGGACTTGGCGAATAAGGAAAGGTTAGTCCAAGGAAGAAATAAACATTTCTTCACAAGGTAGCACTTACACTTCCAATGCCCCCCAAGTCCAGAGTGGTGTCAGCAGAAAAAATAAACAGGGACAAGGAAGACATGGGCATGATTCCAAATGCCAGAGCCATGCACAGGTTTGCAGGAAGCCGGACTCTGTCCAGACGTGAAGTTAGGCTCAGAGGAGCCCCCGTGGCCTCCCACAAGAAGGCATTCCAGGTCATCGGAGCTTATGTGGCGGTAAGTAGGATAGAACCTGAGCATCAGAGTCCTCTGCTTTATGTCAATTTGAGGAACAAGGGCACAGTTGTTATTAACTGCTGTGAAACAAATTACCCTACAGCCTAGTGACTTAAAACAACACACCTGTGCGATCTTCATTTCTGCAGGTTGGGAATCTTGGCGGGGCTGAGCTGGGTGCTATGGCTCAGCATCTCTCACAGGCTGCACTCAGGTGTTGGCCAGGGCTGCGATCGCATCTCAAGGCTCACTCAAGTGGCTGCTGACAGCTTTCAGAACCTCGTCTGCTGTTGACTACTCCACACGGCTGCTCGCCACGGGCTTCTTCTGGTTTCCCTCAGAGCAAGTCAGGATAGAAGCAAGAGAGGGCCAGCAAGATGGGAGTCACCATCTTTTATGACCTAGTATCGGAAGTGACATCCACCACTTATACTGCTTTATATTCATTAGAAGTGAGTTTACCAGCCAGGTGTAGAGTTTCTCGCCCAGTGCTTTGGGAAGCCGATGTGGGAGGACTGCTTGAGGACAGGAGTTCAGGGTCGGCCTGAGCAACATAGCAAGACCTCACCTCTACAAAAAATGTAAAACTTAGTTGGGCATGTGCATGCCTGTACACCAAGCCACTCAGGAGGCTGAGGCAGGAGGATTGCTTGAACCCAGTAGTTTGAGGCTGCAGTGGCACTGCGATCCTACCACTGCATTCCAGCCTGGGTGACAGAGCAGGACTCTACCTCTACAGAAATAAAAAGTAAAAATAAATTAGCTGGGCATAGTGGTACACACTTGTCCCAGCTACTCGGAAGATTGAGGTGGGAGGATTGCTTAAAGCCGAGACTTTGAGGCTGCAAAGAGCCTGGACAACAGAGTGAGACTCTGCCTCAAGGATGGGAGTCAGTGTTTAACGGGTACAGAGTCTCTATTTGGGATAATGAAAAATTCTGGGAATGGATAGTGGTGATGATTACATAATATCATGAATGTATTTAATGCTACTGAATTGTATATGATTAAAATAGTAAATTTTATGTTGTCCATATTTTACCACAAGCTACAAAAAGTGAGTCACAAGGTTCAGCCTGGTGGAGGAAATTGTACAAGGGTGAAAATAACTGGAGTAGATGCCACTGAGAACTCTCTTAAAGGCTGCTCACTACAAGGGGTAGATGATAGATTAGAAACAGTTCAAGCTGCTTTTCAGCATTCATTCATTCCACAAATATTTGTTGAGTACCTAGTGGCGTTCTAGGTATGTGGTGCATCAGTGAATGAAAATCCTTGCCCCCTGCAGCCTGACCTCCAGTGGGGTACTGACACTGACCGGCCGAGACAGCAAATAGGAACATCATACAGTGTGGGGGTTTTGGTTGGTTGATTGGTTGGTTTGTTGGTTGGTTGGTTTTTGTTGTTGTTTTAAGAGACAGAGTCTTGCTCTGTCACCCAGGCCGGAAATGCAGCGACGTGATCATAGCTCACTGCAGGCTTGAACTACTGGGCTCAGTTGATGCCCTTGCCTCAGCCCCTCTAGTAGCTGGGACTACAGGTGTGTACCACCACACACAGCTAATTTTTAAATTTTTGGTAGAGATAGAGTCTCACTGTGTTGCCCAGCCTGGTCTCAAACTCCTGGCCTCAAGTGATCCTCCCACCTTGGCCTCCTGAGTAGCTAGGATCACAGGTGTGAGCCACTGTATGCAGCAAATGTATGTTAGCAAAGCAGTGAGTGCTATGAGTGGAGTGAGGCCAAGGGGCCAGGAGCACGGGGATAGGGAACAATCTGCAGTGTGGAGGGTGGTGGTCAAGCCTCCTAGGGAAGGTGGGATGAAAGAAAGTCTTAGAGGTGGCAGGAGCCTCACCCACGAGGTAATGTTGAGGGAGAAAGCAGCAGGCGGTAGAAACAGCATGGGTGATGAGGAGAGCAGAAAAGCTCAGAGTGGAACCGGGCGGGCCTCAAGGACCACTATGCAAGCTCAGCCTTGACTCTGAGTGAAAGGAGGAGCCACTGAGGGTCTTAAGCAGAGAATCATGGTCAAGCATCAGTGTTAAGACCAAACCATTTGGCGGAGTCAAAAGTTGGAGCAGGGAAACCTGAGATAAGGCTGCTAAAGCCACCTAGTTACAAAAGAGTGTGATGGTCACAGTTCAGACAGGGATGGCTGCAGGGGAGCTGCGAGGAGCGAATGGCTGGTGAGCATGTGTGAAGCTAAGAGCCAGCAGGATTTCCTGATGAGTTGGAAGTGGGAAATGAGAGACAGGAAGAAGTTGAGGATGATACTAAGGTTCATAGACTAAGAAACTGGAAGGACGGAGCCACCCCCACAGAGATGGGGAAGCCTGAGGGTAGCAGAGTGGGGAGCTCTGGGTATCCACGTGGGGCCTAAAGGTTTATTAGACAGCTAAATGGGGACATTGCGGAGGCCGTTGGACAGATGGGTCTGCAATCTGGCAGAGAGATTTGGGCAGAAGACACAGATCGATGAGTCATCCGCTAACAGAATTTAAAGCCACAGGCCTGGCATGGTGGCTCACACCTATAAACCCAGCATTTTGGGAGGCCAAAGTGGGCAGATCACTTGTCAAGAGTTTGAGACCAGCCTGGTCAACATGATGAAACCCCATCTTTACTTAAAAAAAAAAAAATTAGCCAGGCAGGGTGGTGGGCACCTTTAATTCCAGCTATTCAGAAGGCTGAGACAGGAGAATAGCTTGAACCCAGGAGGCGGAGGTTGCAGTGAGCCAAGATTACACTACTGCCTGGGCAACAGAGTGAGACTCCATCTCAAAAATAATAATAATAACTTAAAGCCACAGGAAGGCATTCAACGATCCAAGGAAAGAATAAGGATAGAAGAGAAAAGGGGTACAAGGATTGAGTCCGGGGGTCCTATGAAGTAAAGAGATTGGGAGAAGTAGGGCCCATAAAGTATGCATGTGTCTGTGTATGTGTGTGTATGCATGCATGTCTGCATGTGTGTGCATGTGTGTGCATGTGCATGTGTGTGCCTTTGTGTGTGCATGTGCGTGTATGCGCATGAGTGCACATGTGTCTTTTCTTGCCCTCCCTTCCTTCCTTCCTTCCTCCATCCCTCCCTCCCTCCCTTCCTTCCTTCCTTCCTTCCTTCCTTCCTTCCCCTCTTCCTTCCTTCCTTCCACAGGCGCTAATCCCTGTTAAATTGCCTGATAAACCTCTCCTGCCTCAGAGTCACTCCCAGGGAGCCCAGCCTGCTAAAAGAATGCCAATTCCTCTTTCCAGAAATCTCCCCTCCACCCTTTCCTCCACCTGTTAGCATCCAGTCATCAATCAGCTCAATTGCCACTTCTTCCAGGAAGTCCCCTGGGACTGTTCCTCCTTTCCACTCAGCCAGGGTCCCGCCACAATTTGCTTCTGTAAGATTCCTCTGTCCTCTCCCTAGGACTTACCTCATGATTACACATGGATTGCTGTGTTTTATTTGATTCGTGTCTGAATCCTGCATCAGCCCACAGCCTTCTCTGGGGCAGGAATAGTGCCTGGTTTTATTCCACCCTGTATCCTCAGGGCCCTCACTGCCTGGCATGCAGTAGGTGATCAAGAGACATCTATCCCATGAACTAGGTCCCTGAAGGTGACAAGGGTGAGTCTCTGACCCAGGTGGCATTTCCTGCCCAATGAAGGCTCAACCTAGGTTTCCCCACGGAGACCAAATCCCTCTCGTGAGGAAGACCCTTCTTCAAAGGTAAGATTTTTCTTCTCACTGAAAACAGGCCACTTTAACAACCCTCTTCCCCATGCCCGTCAGGCCAGGAATCCTGTGTCTCTATCCAACTGCAAAGGGCCCTCTCGTCTGGCCACCACGTCTCCACCACACCCTGCCCTGGGCCTGGCCCTGACACAAGTACCTTGTTTTTGTTTCTTTGTACACAGGTTCTGGGGAGGCCCAGCCAGGGCTGAGGACTCAGCACCTCTCAGGTCAAATGAAATGAAAACCCACCTCCCTTGCCCCATCATCTGAATTCCTACATTGGCTATGACATGGCTAAG
>PVHO010012602.1:0-29415 GCA_004024885.1 Saguinus imperator
TACACCTATCAAACGTAGGTTGGGTCTCTTCACATAGTCCCACATTTCTTGGAGATTTTGTTCATTCCTTTTTGTACTTTTTTCTTTAATCTTGGTTTCTCGTTTTATTTCATTGAGTTGATCTTCAACTTCTGATATTCTTTCTTCTGCTTGGTCAATTCAGCTGTTGAAACTTGTGCATGCTTCGCGAAGTTCTCGTTTTGTGTTTTTCAGCTCCTTCAATTCATTCATATTCCTCTCTAAGTTGTCCATTGTTGTTATCAATTCATCGAATCGTTTTTCAAATCTTTTTTCAAGGTTCTTAGTTTCTTTGCACTGGTTTAGAACATGTTCCTTTAGCTCACTGAAGTTTCTCATTATCCACTTTCTGAAGTCTGATTCCCTCATTTCATCACATTCATTCTCCGTCCAGCTTTGTTCCCTTGCTGGTGAGGAGTTTTGGTCCTTTTTTGGAGTTGAGGTGTTTTGGTTTCGGGTGCTTTCCTCCTTTTTGCGCTGGTTTCTTCCCATCTTTATGGATTTATCCGCCTGTCGTCTTTGTAGTTGCTGATTTTTCAATTGGGTCTCTGTGTGGATGCTGAGATTGTTAATGATGAAGTATTTCTGTTACTTAGTTTTCCCTCTAATGGTCTATCCCCTCTGCTGTATGAGTGCTGAGGTCCACTCCAGGCCCTGCTTGTCTGGGGTGTACCTGCAGCAGCTGCGGAACAGTGAGGGATGATACCTGTTTCTTCTTCTGCTGTCCTTGTTCCAGAACAATGCTAGCCAAATGTCAGTCTGCTTAGTCCTTTTCTGGGGTGACTCCTTGGATATACAGGGGTCAGACAGCTTCTTGAAGAGACAGTCTGTGCTTTCTAGGAGCTGCAGTGCTGAGCTGTGAGGTCCGTTGTTCATTCAGGGTTGTTGTGAGGTTGTTTATGTCTGCTGCAATAGAACTCATAGAACACCACCCTTTTTCCCCCCCTTAGATGCTCTGTCTCAGGTAGTTGGGGCTTTCTTTATGAGTATCTGTTGCACTGTTCTGCCCCACTAGGCTGCAGTCTATTCACTATTTGCCTGCCAGGGCTCTGACCTGCTAGTGCGGGTTTGCCCTGTTTCTGCTGGGCTCCCTTTTGCTGTGGAGCGCTCCTGGCAGAGTCTCTCTGTTATGGCAGGTTGCCTCGGCAACGGCAGTCTGCGTCAGTCCTGGTCGGAACTTCAGTGGGGATGGACTGCGTCAGCAATGGTGGATGCCCCTCCCTCACCGGGCTGTACCGTCCTAGATGCCGGCAGCAAAACTCTCAGCCCCAAGCACCTCCAGTCGCCGCCCTGCTTGTCCCCGTGAGTGTGGGACCCGCTGAGCCCAATCACCCAGCTCCCTGCCTCAGAGTCCGTCCTCTCTCTCTCTCTCTTCCTCTCCCCAAGCTGAAAGGTCGACTCTGTCACTGGCGCCCCAGTATCCTGCCAATAGGGCACTGGGATCCATGTGATCTCCCATGCCGCTGCCCACTACCCCGTCTCAGATCATGCTTCCCAGGAAACTCCTGGTCTTGCTCATTGTCCAAGTACCGTTCATTCAGATGAACATGCCAATCTGCCCTTCCAAATCTCTGATTGCCGGTTTAACAGGGCACCCAGACCAGTGAGTTCCACGCTGGGTCCCGCTGCAGAGCCAGCCGAAGAGGCGGCGGGAGCCGACTGTGTTAGCCGGCTGCACTAGCGTCCCGTGTCTCTCCCACACCTGGGACTTTCAACGCTCTGTGGGCATAAAAGGAACGTCCGAGAATGCGGCTAGGACTCACCCTCTGCGCCTTCACTGAGAGCTGCAATCCTGAGTCGCCTCTACCTACATGTTTCATTTCTTCAGAGGTTCATTGAGTAAGTAACACATGAATTCTAGTCAGAATTTTATTTCATGTAGCCACATACTCAGAGCCTAAGTGAAAAACAGACACCTTAGGAAACTCAGGATTCTATTTTGTATAGCCACTTATTTACAGAAGAATGAAAAAACTCATGCCTGAGTAATATATAAAATTCTCTATTCTATGGCCACACATTCAGAGCCTAACAGAATAATACAGACGTAGGGAACAGTCAGGAATGTACTTGACATGGCAACTTATTCTGTTCCTCAGTGAAGAATCATATATATCTTGAAGATACTCAGAATTCGATTATATATAGCCACTTATGAAAAGACCTACAGAATAATGAACACATGGAGAAATGTCTGAAGACTATTTGATATGACCGTTCACCCAGTGACTCAGTGGAAAATGTACAGCATAGAAATATTCAAGAGGACAGAGTCAGGGGTCTATTTTATGTGGTCACTCTTTCAGAAACTGACTGAAGAATACACCTTCTGAATAGTCAGAGTCCAGGTCATAAGGCCACTCAATCACAGCATTACCGAATAATGCACAATGGGGCAATAGTTATTAGTCTATTTCATATGGCCTCTCATTCAGAGCTTCAGTGCGTAATACACAGCTGTGGAGTAGGGAGGACCCTATTGAAAGTAGCCCCAAATAAATCAGCTCTGTGAATGATACACACATGTGTGAGAGTCAGGAGAATATATAATATGGACATTCATACAGAACCTCTTTGAATATTGCACATGTGGGGAATAATCACTAGTCTATTTCATATGGTGGTTCCTTTGGAGAGTCAAAAATTTATGCACACCTGTGGAGTAAAATTCACTCTATTTCATAAGACCACACTTTCAGTGTTTTAGTGAATAACACGTTTATCTGAGAAGTCAAAAATCTCTTTCACATGGCCACTCGTTTTGGGCCTATGTGAATAATACTCATCTCAGAAACAGTCAAGGGACTACTTCAAATCCCTATTCATTCAGAGTCTCTGTAAGTATTGAACACCGGGGCAATACACATAAGTCTCTTTTTTATGCCCACTTAGTCAGAGACTCATTCAATAATACACACCTGGGGAAGAGTTAAGAGTCTACTTCATGTAGCCACTCATTTAGATCCTCAGTGAATAATTCACATCAGGATAATAGTCAAGCATTTTTTATATTGCCACCCATTCTGTGCCTCCCTGAATGATACACACCTGGGGAATAATCAGGATTCTATTTCATACTCATTTAGAACCTTATTGAATAATTCACAATGCAGGAATAGTCAGCTGTCTATTTTTTATGGCTTCTTATTCAAAATTTCAGTGAATAATGAACTTCTATGGAGTAATCAGGACACTGTTTAAATCGTCATGAATTAAGTGCATTCTCAAATGATACACACCTGGGTGGTAGTCAGGAGTCTATTTCATATAAACTCTAATTCTGTGCAACGCTGGGAAATACACACCTGTGGGAGTTTCAGGAGCCTATTTGGTATCGACACTCATACGGAACCTGTTGGAATAATGCACATATGGAGAATAATGAGGAGTCTATGTCATAGGGCTACTTATTTAGACAAAAAGTGAATACTGCACATGTGGAGTCATTAGAATTCTGTTTCATATGGCCCCTCTTTCACAGCCTCACTGAATATTAGACACTTGTGATATAGTCTGGAGTCTATAATTTATGGCCACTCATTCAGAGAATCACTGAATAGTTCACAGCTGTGGAATAGTCAGATGAATCTTTCCTATGGCAACCCATTGAGATCCTCACTTAATGTACACACCTGGATAAATACTCAGGATTTACTTGTATCTCCTCATTCAGAGTCTCAATAAATAATGCACACCTGTGGAATAGTCAGGAGACTTTTCATGTGGCCTCTCATTCAATGTGTCATTGAAAAATGTGGTGTAGTCAGGAGACTCTTTCATGTACACACATATTCAGAGCCTCAGTGCATAAGTCAGACCCTTGATATAGAAAGAAATCTAATTAGTATTGCCACATCTTCTGAGGCTCACTGAATAATACACACCTGGAGAATAATTTGGAGTCTATTTTCGATGGACATTCATTCAGAGACTCGGTAAATAATGCAGACCTGTGGAGTAGCCAGGAGTCTATTTAATTTGGACTCACATTCATAGCCTCAGTGGATAATATGCACGTGTGGATTAGTTAGGATTCCGTTTTATATGGCCACTGACTCTTAAACTCAATGAATAATGCACAAATGTAAAGTACTCAGCAGTCTTTTACATATAGCCACTCATTCCGAGATTCACTAAATAATAAAAATATTTGAGATAGACAGCCTCCTATTTCATATGGTCATACAGAAAGAGCCTCACTGAGTGATTCACACCAGGGAAAGTGTTAGGAGTGTACTTTATATAGCCTCTCACTTACAGCCTAAGGGAATAATGCACACGTGTGGAATACACACTAGTCTATTTTATATGGCCACAAAATCAAAGCCTGAGTCAGTAATACACAACTTTGGAATAATCACTATTCAGTTCCATATGCCCAAATATTTAGAGTCAGAATCAATAATACACACCTGTAGACTAGTCAGGAAACCATTTTATATGGCCAACGTTTCAGAGACTCAATGAATAATAAATACCTGAGGAATACTCTGGACACTATTACATGCGGCATTTCTTCAGAGGTTCATTGAGGAAAGAACACCTGTATTGTAGTCAGAATTCTATTTCATATAGCCACATACTCAGAGCCTAACTAAAAATCAGACACCTTGAGAACATCAGGATTCTATTTCGTATAGCCACTCATTTACAGCCAAATGTAAAAACTCAAGCCTGAGTAGTATATAGGAGTCTCTATTTTATGGCCACTCATTCAGAGCCTCACAGAATAATACTGACGTAGAAAAATATCAGGAGTGTACTTGACATGGCCACTTATTCATTTCCTCAGTAAAGAGTTATATATATCTGGAAAATACTCAGGATTCTATTATCTATAATCACTTATTAAGAGACTCACTGAATAATGCACACACGGAGAATTGTCTGGAGGCTATTAGATATGACTGTACACCAAGCGACTCCGTGGAAAATGCAGAGCTGGGAAATAGTCAAGAGGACAGAGTCAGGAGTCTATTTTATGTGGTCACTCATTCAGAAACTGACGGAAGAATACACACATTCTGAATAGTCAGAGTCCAGGTCAGATGGCCACTCAATCACAGCATTACCGAATAATGAACAATGGGGCAATAGTAAGGATTCTCTTTCATATGGCCTCTCATTTAGAGCTTCAGTGTGTAATAAACAGCTGTGGAGGAGGGAGGACCCTATTGAAGGTATCTGCAAATAAAGTAGCTCTGTGAATGATACACACATGTGTGAGAGTCAGTAGACTATTTGATATGGACACCCATACAGAACCTCTTCGAATATTGCACATGTGTGGAATAATCACTGGTCTATTTCATATGGTGGTTCGTCTAAAGAATCAAAAAATAACGCGCACCTGTGGAGTAAAATTCGGTCTATTTCATAAGGCCACTCTTTCAGTGTTTTAGTGAATAACATGTATATCTGATAAGTCAGGAATTGGTTTCACATGGCCACTCATTCCGGGCCTCTGTGAATAATACTCCCCTCAGAAACAGTCAAGGGTCTACTTCAAACGCCTACACATTCAGTGTCTCTGGAAGTAATGAATACCTGGGCAATACAACTAAGTCTTTTTTTTATGCCCACTTAGTCAGAGTATCATTCCATAATACACACCTAGGGAAGAGTTAAGTGTCCACTTCATGTAGCCTCTCATTTAGATCCTCAGTGAATAATCCAAACCAGGTTAACAGTCGAGCATTTTCTACATGGCCACTCATTCTGTGCCTCCATGAGTGATGCACACCTGGAGAATTCTCAGGATTCTATTTCATACTAACACTCATTTAGAACATAATTGAATAATTCACAATGTATCAATAGTCATGTGTCTATTTTGTATGGAATCTCATTCAAAGTTTCAGTGAATAATGAACTTCTATGGAGTAATCAGGACACTGTTTATGATAGCCATGAATTAAGTGCCTTCCTTAATGATCCACACCTAGGTGGTAGACAGGGGTCTATTTTATTTGAACTCTAATTGTGTGGAACGCTGTGTAATACTGACCTTGGGGAGATTCAAGAGTCTATTTGGTATGGACACTCATACCGTACCTGTTGGAGTAATGCACACATGGAGTATAATAAAAAGTCTATATCATACGGCTACTCTTTAAGACAAACTGTGAATAATGCACATGTGCAGTCATTAGAATTCTGTTTCATATGGCCCCCCTCTTTCACAGCCTCACTGAATATTACACACTTGTGATATAGTCTGGAGTCTATATTTTATGGCCTCTCATTCAGAGAATCACTGAATAATTCACACCTGCGGAATAGTCAGAAGTCTCTTTCCTATGGCTACCCGTTGAGAGCCTCACTAAATGTTCACACCTGGATAAATAGTCAGGAGTTACTTGTATCTCCTCATTCAGACTCTCACTAAATGCTGCACACCTGTGGAATAGTCAGGATACTTTTTCATGTTGTCTCTCATTCAATGTGTCATTGAAAAATGTGGTGTAGTCAGGAGACTCTTTCATGTACACACATATTCAGAGAATCAGTGCATAAGACAGACCCTTGATATAGTAAGAAATCTAATTAGTATGGCCACATCTTCTGAGGATCACTGAATAATACACACGTGGAGAATAATTTGAAGTCTATTTTCAATAATTATTCATTCAGAGCCTCTGTAAATAATGCAGACTTGTAGATTACCCAGGAGACTATTTCATTTGGACACACATTCATAGCCTCACTGGATAATATGCAGGTGTGGATTAGTCGGGATTCCATTTTATATAGCCACTGACTCAGAACATCAATGAATAATGCACAAATGTAAAGGACTCAGCAGTCTATTTTATATAGCCACTCATTCAGAGATTCACTGAATAATAAAATTATTTGAGATAGACAGCCTCTTGTTTCATACGGTCATACAAAAAGAGCATCACTGAGTGACAGACACCTGGGTAAGTGTTAGCAGTGTACTTTCCATAGACTCTCATTTACATTCTAAGGGAATAATGTACACGTGTGGAGTACACACTAGTCTATTTTATATGGCCACAAAATCAAAGCCAGAGTTAGTAATACACAACTTTGGAATAGTCACTAGTCTATTAGATATGCCCAAATATTTAGAGTCAGAGTAAATAATGCACACCTGTAGACTAGTCAGGACACAATTTCATATGTCCAATGTTTCAGAGCCTCATTGAAAAATAAATACCTGAGGAATATTCTGGACGCTATTACATGTGGCATTTCTTCAGAGGCTCATTGAGTACAGAACACCTGTATTGTAGTCAGAATTCTATTTTATATAGCCAAATACTCAGAGCCTAAAAGAATAAGAGACACCTAGGTAATTTCAGAATTCTATGTCATATAGCCACTCCTTTACAGCGGAATGTAAAAACTCACACCTCAGTAGTATATAGGAGTCTCTATTTTATGGCCTCTCATTCAGAGCCTCACAGAATAATACAGACATATGGAAATGTCAGGAGTAAACTTGACACGGCCACTTATTCAATTCCTCAGTGAGAAGTTATATATATCTTAAAAATACTAAGGATTCTATTATATATAGCCACTTATTAAGAGACTCACTGAATAATGCACACCTAGAGAATTGTCTGGAGAATATTTGATATGACCGTTAACCCAGCGACTCAGTGGAAAATGCAGAGCAGAGAAATAATCAGGAGGACAGAGTCAGGAGTCCATTTTATGTGGTCACTCGTTCAGAAACTGACTGAAGAATAGACACCTTGGGAATAGTCAGAGTCCATGTCATAAGGCCACTCAATCACAGCATTACCAAATAAAGCACAATGGGGCAATAGTAAGGAGTCTATTTCATATAGCCTCTCATTCAGTGCTTCAGTGCAAATTAAACAGCTGTGGAGGAGGGAGGACCCTATTGAAGGTAGCCCCAAATTAATCAGCTCCGTGAATGATACACACGTGTGTGAGAGTCAGGAGACTCTTTGATATGGACACTCATACAGAACGTCTTCGAATATTGCACATGTGGGGAATAATCACTAGTCTATTTCATATGGTGGTTCGTCCGGAGAGGCAAAATATAATGCGCACCTGTGGAGTAAAATGCGGTCTATTTCATAAGGTCACACTTTCAGTGTTTTAGTGAATAACGTGTATACCTGATAAGTCAGGAATCTCTTTCAAATGGCCACTCGTTATGAGCCTCTGTGAATAATACTCATCTCAGAAACAGACAAAGGACTTCTTCAAATTTCTATAGATTCAAAGTCTCTGTAAGTAATGAACACCTGGGCAATACACCTGAGTCTTTTTTTATGCTGACTTAGTCGGAGTCTCATTCAATAATACACCCCTGAGGAAGAGTTAAGGGTCTCCTTCATTTAGCCACTCATTTAGATCCTCAGTGAATAATTCACACCAAAGTAATAGTCGAGCATTTATTATATGACCACTCATTCTTTTCTTCCCTGAATAATTCACACCTGGGGAGTTCTCAGGATTCTATTTCATACTGTCACTCATTCACAACCTCATTAAATAATTCACAATGCAGGAATAGTCAGGTGTCTATTTTGTGTGTCCTCTTATTCAAAATTTCAGTGAATAATAAACTTCTATGGAGTAATCAGGACACACTTTAAGATAGCCATAAATTAAGTGCCTTCCTGAATGATACAGACCTGGGTTCTAGTCAGGAGTCTATTTCTTATGAACTCTAGTTCTGTGTAACACTGAGTAATACACATGTGTTGGTGTTTCAGGAGTCTATTTGTTATGAACACTCATACCGAACCTGTTGGAATAATGCACACATGGAGAATAATGAGGAGTCTATGTCATAGGGCTACTCATTTAGACAAACGGTAAATAACGCACATGTAAAGTCATTAGAATTCTCTTTCATATGGCCCCTCTTTCACAGCCTCACTGAATATTACACACTTGTGATATAGTCTTGAATCTATATTTTATGGCCACCCATTCAGAGAATCACTGAATAATTCACACCTGCGGAATAGTCATAAATCTCTTCCCTATGGCTACCTATTGAGAGCCTCACTAAATGTACACACCTGAATAAATAGTCAGGATTTATTTGTATCTCCTCATTCAGAGTCTCACTAAATAATGCACACCTGTGGAATAGTCAGGAGACTTTTTCATGTGGACTCTCATTCAATGTGTCATTGAAAAATGTGGTGTAGTCAGGAGACTCTTTCATGTAGACACATATTCAGAGCCTTAGTTCATAAGACAGACCCTTGATATAATAAGAAATCTAATAAGTATGGCCATATCTTCTGAGGCTCACTGAATAATACACACCTGGGGAATAATTTGGAGTCTATTTTCGATGGACATTCATTCAGAGCCTCAGTAAATAATGTAGACCTGTGGAGTAGCCTGGAGTCTATTTCATTTGGACACACATTAATTGCCTCAGTGGATAATATGCACATGTGGATTAGTCAGGATTCCATTTTATATGGCCACTGACTTGTAACCTCAGTGAATAATGCACAAATGTAAAGTACTCATCAGTCTATTTTATATAGCCACTCATTCAGAGATTCACTGAATAAAAAATATATTTGAGATAGATAGCCTCCTGTTTCATATGGTCATACAAATACAGCCTCACTTAATGGCACTCACCTGGGGAAGTGTTAGGAGTGTACTTTGCATAGCCTCTCATTTACAGCCCAAGGAATAATGCACACGTGTGGAATAGACACTAGCCTATTTTATATGACCACAAAATGAAAGCCTGAGTCAGTAATACAAAACGTTGGAATAGTCACTAATATATTCCATATGCCCAAATATTTAGAGTCAGAGTCAATAATACACAACTGTAGACTAGTCACAAAACCATTTTATATGACCAAAGTTTCAGAGCCTCAGTGAATAATAAATGCCTTAGGAATACTCTGGATGCTATTACATGTGGCAGTTCTTCAGAGCTTTATTAAGTAAATAACACCTGTATTGTAGTCAGAATTCTATTTCATATAGCCACATACTCAGAGCCTAACTGAATAACAGACACCTTCGGAAAGTGAGGATTCTATTTCACATAGACACTCATTTACAGCCGATTATTAAAACACACGCCTGAGTACTATATAGGAATCTCTATTTTATGGCCACTCATTCAGAGCCTCACAGAATAATACAGACGTAGGAAAACGTCAGGAGTGTACTTGACATGGCCACTTATTCATTTCCTCAGTGAAGAATCATATATAACTTTTAAATACTCAGGATTCTATTATATATAGAGGGGGGATTGCTCCTGCGAACGGCCCTTGACAGGACCCTCGCCATCTTGAGCTTGAGCCCATACACTTTTCTCCTCTCCTGGAGTCTGTTGAGCTAAGGGGAAAGAGGAAGTCGGGTTGCGCTGATTCTTTAATCATTTATTTTTGCCTCTGCACATTTGCAAAAGAATGGCAGACCTCAGGCCTTGCGGTCTAAAGAGACATTTTGTAGTTAGACATTGTGTGCCTCCCAGCTCCTTCTCTGCACAATGACTGTATGACTTTATTTACCTCTGCTAACTCAATCATATTGTTTAAATATAATCCTATATTAATAGGCAAGGTTAGAATGACATTTGGAAATGTCCATCTGTACCTTATTAACGATCTTATTGCTTGCTTGACTTATTTTAGATAAGCATATGTTTAGATTTATGACCCCCTTTTTTTGCAAACTTTATTGTCCCTTTGCTGTACACCCTATGATTATGAGTCATACTTTCTGTACCCCTTTTCTTGAGATTTATGTTCTTGGTTTTATTTCAAAATACAATGAAATCTACGTCACTCCACAAGCACTAAAATGTATATAACCTGTGGTTTTCACAAATAAACTTGCTGCTTTGGCACTTGATGTCCTGGTATTGCCTGGCAGTCCTCCAGACCCCACATTCTATTTGTCTTATCTTCCACGCACTCCCTGTTTCAGGTTGAGAACATTTGAGTGGGGCTCAGGCTCTCCGCTGGTCGGAAGCCCCCGGGAAGGTGTACCAGACTCCCGCACCTGGCGCCCAAACAGGGACCCTGGACACGAGGGATCACAGTGATGCTCAAGTTATAAAGGTAAGGCTGCAGCATTAAGTTTGGCTTTTCTCATAAGTAAGCTGTCTATTTTTGATTTTGTATAATATTAGTCAAATTGTTTCTCTCTTCGTTGTACATACAAGTCAAAGTTAACAGAATATCTACGTTTCATCTGGAGTAAAACATGGGGCATATAGAATCTAAGGAGTGTAACTTTTTTATACAATTATTGCAAAAAATGATTAAGTCACATGGACATGATATTAAGCTAAAAACCGTGGAGGAATTTGTGCACACTATTCGTGAAATTTGCCCGTGGGTTCCAGAAGGAGGAATATTGGAGGAAACTGCATGGAATGCAATTGGTGAGAAAATTGAACAATATGTGTTTCATAACAAAGCTTTACCTCAAACCGAGGTTTTACTTTCTGTTAAAACTGAATAACAGACACCTTGGAAAAGTCAGGATTCTATTTTGTGTAGCCACTCATTTACAGCCGAATGTGAAAACTCACGTTTGAGTAGTATATAAAAGTCTCTATTCTATGGCCACCCATTTAGAGCCTCACAGTATAATACAGATGTATGGAAATGTCAGGAGTGTACTTGACATGGCCACTTATTCAGTTCCTCAGTGAAGAATCATATATATCTGGAAAATACTTAGGATTCTACTATATATAGCCACTTATTAAGAGACTCACTGAATAATGCACACCTGGAGAATTGTCTGGAGACTATTTGATATGACCCTTAACCCAGCGACTCAGTAGAAACTGCAGAGCTGAGAAATAGTCAAGAGGACAGAGTCAGAAGTCTATTTTATGTGTTCACTCTTTCAGAATCTGACTAAAGAATATACACCTTGGGAATAGATAGAATCAAGGTCATATGGCCACTCAATCACAGCATTACCGAATAATGCACAATGGGGCAATAGTAAGGAGTCTATTTCATATGGCCCCTCATTCAGAGGTTCAGTGTGTAATAAACAGCTGTGGAGGAGGGAGGTCCCTATTGAACATAGCCCCAAATAAAGCAGCTCCGTGAATGATACACAAACAGGTGAGAGTCAGGAGACTATTTGATATGGACACTCATACAGAAGCTCTTTAAAATTGCACATATGGGGAATAATCACTAGTCTATTTCATATGGTGGTTTGTTTGGAGAGTCAAAAAATAACACATACCTGTTGAATAAAATGCGGTCTATTTCATAAGGCCACACCTTCAGTGTTTTAGTGAATAACATGTATATCTAATAAGTCAGGAATCTCTTTCACATGGCCACTCCTTCTGTGCCTTTGTGAATAATACTCCCCTCAGAAGCAGTCACGGGTCTACTTCAAATGCCTACACATTCAGAGTCTCTGTAAGTAATGAACACCTGGGAAGTACAAATGAGTCTCTTTTTTATGCCCACTTTTCTGAATCACATTCAATAATACACACCTGGGGAAGAGTTAAGGGTCTACTTCATGTAGCCACTTATTTAGATCCTTAGTGAATAATCCACACCAGGGTAATAGTCGAGCATTTTTTATATGGCCACTCATTCTGTGCCTCCCTGAATAGTGTACACCTGGGAAATTCTCAGGATTCTATTTCATACTACCACTCATTTAGAACCGTATGGAATAATTCACAATGGAGCAATAGTCAGGTGTCTATTTTGTATGACGTCTCATTAAAAGATTTGGTGAATAATGAACTTCTATGTAGTAATCAGGGCAGTGTTTAAGATAGCCGTGTATTAAGTTCCTTCCTGAATGATTCACCCCTGGGTTGTGGTCAGCAGTCGATTTCATATAAACTTTAATTCTGTGTAACGCTGAGTAATACACACCTGGGGGAGTTTCAGGAGTCTATTTGTTATGGACACTCATACCGAAGCTGTTGGAATAATGCACCCATGGAGAATAATGAGGAGTCTATATTATAGCGCTACTCATTCAGACAAACAGTGAATAACGCACATGTGGAGTCATTAGAATTCTGTTTTATATGGCCCCTCTTTCACAACCTCACTGAATATTACACACTTGTGATATAGTTTGGAGTCTATATTTTATGGCCACTCATTCAGAGAATCACTGAGTAATTCACACTTGCTGAATAATCAGAAGTCTTTTTTCTATGGCTTCCTGTTGAGAGCCTCACTCATTGTACACAACTAGATAAATAGTCAGGATTTACTTGTGTCTCCTCATTCAGAGTCTCACTAAATGATGCACACCTGTGGAATAGTCAGGAGACTTTTTCATGTGGCCTCTCATTCAATGTGTCATTAAAAAATGTGGTGAAGTAAGGCGATTCTTTCATGTAGACACATATTCAGAGCCTCAGTGCATGGGACTGACCCTTGATATATTAAAAATATTTGTTTAAGTCTTTAATCCATCTGGAGTTAATTTTAGTGTAAGGTTTCAGGAATGGGTCCAGTTTCTGCTTTCGGCACATGGTAGCCAGTTTTCCCAACATCATTCATTAAACAGGGAATCATTTCCCCATTGCCTGTTTTTGTCTGGTTTATCAAAGATTATATGGTTGTAGATATGTTGTGTTACCTCCGACGCCTCTGTTCTGTTCCATTGGTCTATATCTCTGTTTTGGTACCAGTACCATGCTGTTTTGATTACTGTAGCCTCGTAGTATGGTTTGAAGTCTGGTAGTGTGATGCCTCCCGCTATGTTCTTTTTGCTTAAAATTGACTTGGCTATGCCGGCTCTCTTTTGGTTCTATATGAAGTTCATGGTGTTTTTTTCCAGGTCTGTGAAGAAATTCAATGGTAGTTTGATGGGGATGGCATTGATTGTGTAAATTACTTTGGGCAGTATAGCCATTTTCACGATATTGATTCTTCCTAACCATGAAAATGGAATGTTTCTCCATCTTTTTGTGTCCTCTCTTATTTCGTTCAGCAGTGGTTTCTAGTTTTCCTTAAAAAGGTCCCTTACCTTCTTTCTGAGTTGTATTCCTAGGTATTTTATTTTCTTGGTAGCAATTGTGAATGCCAGTTCTTTCTTGATTTGGTTCTCTTTAAGTCTGTTATTGGTGTATAGGAATGCTTGTAATTTTTGCACATTGATTTTATATCCTGAGACTTTGCTGAAGTTGCTTATTAATTTCAGGAATTTTGGGCTGATGTAAGACCTGACACCATAAAAAAACCTAGAAGAAAATCTAGGCAAAACCATTCAGGACATAGGAGTAGGCAAGGACTTCATGATGAAAGCACCAAAATCATTGGCAACAAAAGACAAAATAGACAAATGGGACCTAATCAAACTCCACAGCTTCTGCACGGTAAAAGAAACTGTCACTACAGTGAATAGGCAACGACCACAATGGGAAAAAATCTTTGCAGTTTATGCATCAGACAAAGGACTGATATCCAGAATTTACAAAGAACTCAAACAAATTTACAGGAAAAAAATCAAACAAGTCCATTCAAAAATGGGCAAAGGATATTAACAGACACTTTACAAAAGAAGACATACATGAGGCCAACAAACACATGAAAAAATGCTCATCATCACTGGGCATTAGAGAGATGCAAATCAAAACCACATTGAGATACCATCTCACGCCAGTTAGAATGGCGATCATTAAAATATCTGGAGACAGCAGATGCTGGGGAGGATTTGGATAAATAGGAACTCTCTTACACTGTTGATGGGAGTGTAAATTAGTTCAACAATTGTGGAAGACAGTGTGGCTATTCCTTAAGGACCTAGAAATAGAAATTCCATTTGACCCAGAAACCCCATTACTGGGTATATATTCAAAGGATTATAAATCGTTCTACTATAAAGACACATGAACACGAATGTTCATTGCAGAACTGTTTACAATAGCAAAGACCTGGAACCAACCGAAATGCCCATCGATGATAGACTGGACTGGGAAAATGTGACTCATATACACCATGGAATATTATGCAGCAATAAAGAATGATGAGTTTTTGTTCTTTGTAAGGACATGGATGAATCTGGAGAACATTATTCTCAGCAAACTGACAAAAAAAACAGAAAAAAAATACCGCATATTCTCATTCATAGGCAGGTGAGAAAAATTAGAACACATGGACACAGGGAGAGTGTCTACTACACACTGGACTCTATTGGGGGAAATGGGGAAAGGACAGCGTGGGGGGCTGGGAAGTGGTGGACTGGGGATAAATGCCAAGAGTGGGTGAAGGACAGGAAGGCAGCAAAACACACTGCCTTGTGTGTATCTATGCAACTATTTTGCACGTTCTGCACATGTGCCCCAAACCTATAATGGAATAAAAATTTAAAAAATTTAAAAAAAGAAATCTAGTTAGTATGGACACATCTTCTTAGGCTCACTGAATAATACACACCTGGTAAATAACTTGGAGTCTATTTTCGATGGACATTCATTCAGAGCCTCGGTAAATAATGCACACTTGTGGAGTTGCCAGGAATCTATTTCATTTGGACACACATTCATAGCCTCAGTGGGTAATATGCAGGTGTGGATTATTCAGGATTTCATTTTATATAGCCACTGACTCGTAACCTCAATGAATAATGCACAAATGTAAAGTACTCAGCAGTCAATTTCATATAGCCACTCATTCAGAGATTCACTGAATAATAAAATTATTTGAGATAGACAGCCTCCTGTTACATATAGTCATAAAAAAAGAGCCTCACTGAGTGACACACACCTTGGGAAATGTTACGAGTGTACTTTACATGGCCTCAAATTTACAGCCTTAGGGAATAATGCACACGTGTGGAATAGACACTGGTATATTTGATATGGACACAAAACCAAAGCCTGAGTCAGTAATAAAAAACTTTGAAATAGTCACTAGTCTATTCTATATGCTCAAATATTTAGAGTCAGAGTCAATAATACATGCCTGTAGACTAGTCAGGAAACAATTGTATATGGCCAAAGTTTCAGAGCCTCAGTGAATAATAAATAACTCAGGAACACTCTGGACGATATTACATGAGGCATTTCTATAGAGGTTCTTTGAGTAAAGAACACCGGTATTGTAGTCAGAATTCTATTTCATATAGCCATATAATCAGAGCCTAACTGAATAACAGACACCTTGGGAAAGTCAGGATTCTATTTCATATTGCCACTCATTTACAGCCAAATGTAAAATCTCACGCCTGTGTAGTATATAGGAGTCTCAATTTTATGGCCTTTCATTCAGAGCCTCACAGAATAATACAGAGTATGAAAATGTCAGGAGTGTACTTGCCATGGCCACTTATTCAGTTCCACAGTGAAGAATCTTATATATCTAGAAAATACTCAGGATTCTATTATATATAACCGCTTATTACGAGACTCACTGAATAATGCACACCTGAAGAATTGTCTGGAGACTACTTGATATGACCGTTCACCCAGTGACTCTGAAAAATACAGAGCTGACAAATAGTCAAGAGGACAATGTCAAGAGTCTATTTTATGTGGTCCCTCCTTCAGAAACTAACTGAAGAATACACACCTTGGGAATAGTCAGAGTCCAGGTCATATGGCCACTCAATCACAGCATTACCTAATAATGCACAATTGGGAAATAGTAAGGAGTCTATTTTATATAGCCTCTAATTCAGAGCTTCAGTGTGTAGTAAACAGCTGTGGAGGAGGAAGGATCCTATTGAATGTATCTCCAAATAAAACAGCTCGGTGAATGATACACACATGTGTGAGAGTAAGGAGAATATTTGATATGGACGCTCATACAGAACCTCTTCGAATATATTGCACATATGGGGAATAATCACTTGTCTATTTCATATGGTGGTTCGTTTGGAGAGTCAAAAAATAACACGCACCTGTGGAGTAAAATGCGGTCCATTTCTTAAGGCCACTCTTTCAGAGTTTTAGTGAATAACACGTATATCTGATAAGTCCAGAATCTCTTTCACATGGCCATTCGTTCTTGGCCTCTGTGAATAATACTCCCATCAGAAACAGTCAAGGGTCTACTGCAAATGCATACACATTCAGAGTCTCTGTAAGTAATGAACAACTGTCCAATACACCTGAGTCTTTTTTTATGCCCACTTATTCAGAGTTTCATTCAATAATACACACCTGGGGAAGAGTTAAGAGTCTACTTCATGTAGCCACTCATTTAGATCCTCAGTGTGGCCGGGCGCGGTGGCTCAAGCCTGTAATCCCAGCACTTTGGGAGGCCGAGGCGGGTGGATCACGAGGTCAAGATATCAAGACCATCCTGGTCAACATGGTGAAACCCCATCTCTACTAAAGATACAAAAAAATTAGCTGGGCATGGTGGTGCGTGCCTGTAATCCCAGCTACTCAGGAGGCTGAGGCAGGAGAATTGCCTGAACCCAGGAGGCGGAGGTTGCGGTGAGCTGAGATCGTGCCATTGCACTCCAGCCTGGGTAACAAAAGCGAAACTCCGTCTCAAAAAAAAAAAAAAATAGATCCTCAGTGTATAATCCACATCAGGGTAATAGCCGAGCATTTTTGATATGGCCACTCATTCTGTGCCTCTCTGAATGACACACACCTGGGAAATTCTCAGGATTCTATTTCATACTATCAGTCATTTAGAACCTTATTGAATAATTCACAATGGAGCAATAATCAGTTATCTATTTTGTATGGCGTCTCATTCAGAGTTTCTATGAATAATGAACTTCTATGGAGTAATCAGGACACTGTTTAAGATAGCCATGTATTAAGTGCCTTCCTGAATGATAAACATTTGGGTGTTAGTCAGGAGTCTATTTCATGTGAACACTAATTCTGTGTAACGCTGTGTAATGCACACCTGGTGGAGTTTCAGGAGTCTATTTGGCATGGACACTCATACCGAACCTGTTGGAATAATGCACACATTGAGAATAATGAGGAGTCTATGTCAAACAGCTACTTATTCAGACAAACAGTGAATAACGCACATGTGGAGTCATTAGAATTCTCTTTCATATGGCCCTTCTTTCACAGCCTCACTGAATATTACACACTTGTGATATAGTCTTGAATCTATTTTTTATGGCCACTCATTCAGAGAATCACTGAATAATTCACACCTGTGGAATATTCAGAAGTTACTTTCCTATGGCTACCCTTTGAGAGCCTCTCTAAATTTACACACCTGGATAGTCAGGACTGACTTGTATCTCCTCATTCAGACTCCCACTAAATAATGCACACCTGTGGAATAGTCAGGAGACTTTTTCCTGTGGCCTCTCATTCAATGTGTCATTGAAAAATGTGGTGTAGTCAGGAGATTCTTTCATGTAAACACACATTCAAAGCTTCAGTGGATAATATGCACGTGTGGATTCATAAGGATTCCATTTTATATGGCCACTGACTCATAACATCAATGAATAATGCACACATTTAAAGTACACAGCAGTCTATTTCACATAGCCACTCATTCGGAGATTCATTGAATTGTAAGGATATATAAGATAGACAGCCTTCTGTTTCATATGATGATACAAAAAGAGCCTCACTGGGTGACACACACCTGGGAAAGTGTTAGGAGTGTACTTTACATAGCATCTCATTTACAGCCTAAGGAAATAATGAACACGTGTGAAAAAAACACTAATCTATTTTATATGGCCACAAAATCAAAGTCTGAGTCTGAAATACACAACTTCGGAATGGTCACTAGTCTATTCCATATGCTCAAATGTATAGAGTCAGATTAAATAATACCTGTGGACTAGTCAGGAAAACATTTCATATGGCCAAAGTTATAGAGCCTCAGTGAATAATAAATACCTGAGGAATACTTTGGACTCTATTACCTGTGGCAATTCTTCAGAGATTCATTGAATAAAGAACACCTTTATTGTAGTAAGAATTCTATTTCATATAGCCACATACTCAGAGCCTAACTGAATAACAGACACCTGGGGAAAGTCAGGATTATATTTCGTATAGCCACTCATTTACTGCCGAATGTAAAAACTCACGTTGGAGTAGTATATAGGAGTCTCTATTCTATGGCCACACATTTAGAGCCTCACAGAACAATACAGACGTATGAAAATGTCAGGAGTGTATTTGACATGGACACTAATTCAGTTCCTCAGTGAAGAATCATATATATTTGGAAAATACCCGGGATTCTATTATGTATAGGCACTTATTTAGAGACTCACTGAATGATGCATACCTGGAGAATTGTCTTGAGACTATTTGATATGACAGTCCACCCAGCGACTCAGTGGAAAATGCAGAGCTGAGAAATAGTCAAGAGGACAGAATCAGGAGTCTATTTTATGTGGTCACTCGTTCAGAAACTGACTGAAGAATACACACATTCTGAATAGTCAGAGTCCAGGTCATATGGCCACTCAATCACAGCATTACCGAATTATGCACAATGGGGCAATAGTAAGGAGTCTATTTTATATGGCCTCTCATTCAGAGCTTCAGTGCATAATAAACACCTGTGGAGGAGGGAGGACCCTATTGAAGGTAGCCCCAAATAAAGCAGCTCCGTGAATGATACATACATGTGTGAGAGTCAGGAGACTATTTGATATGAACACTCATATAGAACCTCTTCGAATATTGCACATGTAGAGAATGATCACTAGTTTATTTCATATGGTGGTTCGTTCGGTGAGTCAAAAAATAACGTGCACCTGTGGAGAAAAATGCGGTCTATTTCATAAGGCCACTCTTTCAGTGTTTTAGTGAATAACATGTATATCTGATAAGTCAGGAATTTCTTTCACATGTCCACTCGTTCTGGGCCTTTGTGAATAATATTCCCCTCAAAAACAGTCAAGTGTCTACTTCAAATGCCTACACATTCAGAGTCGCTGTGAGTAATGAAAACCTGGGCAATACACATGAATCTCTTTTTTATGCTCACTTAGTCAGAGTCTCATTTAATAAAACACACCTGGGAAAGAGTTAAGTGTCTACTTCATGTAGCCACTCATTTTGATCCTCGGTGAATAATCCACACTAGGGTAATAGTCGAACATTTTTATGGCCACTCATTCTGTGCCTTCCTGAATGATTCACACCTGGAAAATTCTCAGGATTATATTTTATACTACCACTCATTTAGAACCTTATTGAATAATTCACAATGGAGCAATAGTCAGGTGTCTATTTTGTATTGCCTCTCATTCAGAGTTTTAGTTAATAATGAACTTCTATTTAGTAATCAGGACACTGTTTAAGATCGCCATGAATTAGGTGACTTCATGAATGATACACACCTGGGTGGTACTCAGGAGTCTATTTCATATAAACACTAATTCTGTGTAACGCTCAGTGATACACACCAGAGGAAGTTTCAGGAGTCTATTTGATATGGACACTCATAGCGAACCTGTTGGAATAATGCACACATGGAGAATAATGAGGAGTCTATGTCATACGGCTACTCATTAAGACAAACAGTGAACAATGCACATGTGGATTAATTAGAATTTTGTTTCATATGCTTCCTCCTTCACAGTCTCACTGAATATTACACACTTGTGTTATATTTCAGAGTATACATTTTATGGACACTCATTCAGAGAATCACTGAATAATTCACACCTGTGGAATAGTCAGAAGACTCTTTCCTATGGCTACCCATTGAGAGCCTCACTAAATGTACACACCTGGATAAATAGTCAGAATTTACTTGTATCTCCTCATTCAGAGTCTCACTAATTAATGCACACCTGTGGAATAGTCAGGATACCTTTTTATGTGGCATCTCATTCAATGTGTCATTGAAAATGTGGTGTAGTCAGGAGACTCTTTCATGTAGACACGTATTTGGAGCCTCAGTGCATAAGATAGACCCTTGATATAGTAAGAAATCTAATTAGTATGGTCACATCATCTGAGGCTCACTGAATAATACACACTTGGAGAATAACTTGGAGTCTATTTTCAATGGAAATTCATTCAGAGCCTAGGTAAATAATTCAGACCAGTGGAGTAGCCAGGAGTCTATTTCATTTGGACACACATTCATAGCCTCAGTTGATAATATGCACGTGTGGATTAGTCAGAATTCCATTTTATATAGCAACTTACACATAACCTCAATGAATAATGCACAAATGTAAAGTACTCAGCAGTCTGTTTCATATAGCCACTCATTCAGAGATTCACTGAGTAATAAAAATATTTGAGATAGACAGCCTCCTCTTTCATATGCTTATACAAAAAGAGCCTCACTGAGTGACACACACCTGGAGAACTTTTAGGAGTGTACTTTACATAGCTTTTAATTTACAGCCTGAGGGACTAATACACACGTGTGGAATAGACACTAGTGTATTTTATATGGCCACAAAATTAAAGCCTGAGTCAGTAATACACAACTTCGGAATAGTCACTAGTCTATTTCATATGCCCAAATATATAGAGTCATAGTCAATAATAAACGCCTGTAGACTAGACAGGAAATTATTTCATATGGCCAAAATTTTATAGAATCAGTGAATAATAAATACCTGATAAATATTCTGGACGCTATTACATGTGGCATTTCTACAAAAGTTCATTGAGTAAAGAACACCTGTATTGTAGTAAGAATTCTATTTCATATAGCCACATACTCAGAGCCTAACTGAATTAACAGACACCTTGGGAATGTCAGGATTCTATTTCGTCTAGCCACTTATTAAAAACCACATGTAAAAATTCAGGCCTGAGTAGTATATAGGAGTCTCTGTTTTATGACCACACATTCAGAGCCTCAAAGAATAATTCAGATGTATGGAAATGTCAGGATTGCACTTGACATGGTCACTTATTCAGGTCCTTAGTGAAGAATCATATATATCTGCAAAATACTCAGGATTCTATTATATACAACCACTTATTAAGAGACTCACTGAATAATGCACACCTGGAGAATTGTCTGGAGACTACTTGATGTGACTGTTCACCCAGCGACTCAGTGGAAACTGAAGAGCTGAGAAATAATCAAGAGGACGAAGGCAGGGGTCTATTTTATGTGGTCACTTGTTCAGAAACTGACTGAAGAATACACACCTTGGGAATAGTGAGAATCTATGTCATGTGGCCAGTCAATCACAGCATTACCGAATAATGCACAATGGGGAAATAGTAAAAAGTCTATTTTATATGGCCTCTAATTCGGAGCTTCAGTGCATAATAAACAGCTGTGGAGGAGGCAGGTCCCTATTGAAGGTAGCCTTAAATAAAGCAGCTCAGTAAATGATACACACATGTGTGAGAGTCAGGAGACTATATGATATGGACACTCATACAGAACCTCTTCGTATATTGCACATGTGAGGAATATTCACTCGTCTATTTCATATGGTGGTTCGTTTGGAAAATCAAAGTATAACATGCACATCTGGGGTAAAATGCGGTCTATTTCATATGGCCACTCTTTCAGTGTTTTAGTGAATAACATGTATATCTGATAAGTCAGGAATCGCTTTTACATGGCCACACGTTCTGGGCCTTTGTGTATAATACTCCCATTAGAAACGGTCAACGGTCTACTTTAAATGCCTACATATTCAGAGTCTCTGTAAGTAAAAAACACCTGGGAAATACACCTGAGTCTCTTTTTTATGCCCACTTAGTCAAAGTCTCATTCAATAATACACACCTGGGGAAGAGTTAAGAGTCTACTTCATGTAGCCACTAATTTAGCTCCTCAGTGAATAATCCACACCTGGGTAATGTTCGAGCATTTTTTATATGGCCACTCATTCTGTGCCTCCCTGAATGATACACACCTGGGGAATTCTCAGGATTCTATTTCATACAACCACTAATTTTGAACGTTATTGAATAATTCACAGTGGAGCAATAGTCACGTTTCTATTTTGTATGGCCTCTCATTCAAAGTTTCAGTGAATAATGAACTTCTATGGAGTAATCAGGACACTGTTTTAGACAGCCATAGATTAAGTCCCTTTCTGAATAATACAAACCTGGGTGGTAGTCAGGAGTTTATGTCATATGAACTCTAATACTGTGTACTGCTGAGTAATACAAACCTGGAGGAGTTTCATGAGTGTATTTGGTATGGACAGTCATACCGAACCTGTTGGAATAATGCACACATTTAGAATAAAGAGGAGTTTATGTAATACAGCTACTCATTCAGACAAACTGTGAATAACGCACATGTGGAGTCATTAGAATTCTGTTTCATACGGACCCTCGTTCACAGCCTCACTGAATATTAAACACTTGCGTTATACTCTGGAGTCAACGTTTTATGGCCACTCATTCAGAGAATCACTGAATAATTCACACCTGTGGAATAGTCAGAAGTCTCTTTCCTATGACTACCCATTGAGAGCCTCACTAAATGTACACACCGGGATAAATAGTCAAAATTTTATAGTATCTCGTCCTTAAGAGTCTCACTAAATAATGCACACCTGTGGAATAGTCAGGAGACGTTTTAATGTGGCCTCTCATTCAATTTGTCATTGAAGAATGTGGTGTAATCAGAAGACTCTTTCACGAAGACACATATTCAGAGCCTCAGTGCATAAGACAGACGCTTGATATGGTAAAATATATTATTAATATGGACACATCTTCTGAGGGTTACTGAATAAAACATACCTGGAGAATAACTTTGAGTCTATTTTCGATTGACATTCACTCACATCTTCGGTAATTAATGCACACCTGTAAAGTAGTCAGGAGTCTATTTCATTTGGACACACATTCATACTCTCAGTGGATAATATGCATGTGTGGATTAGTCAGGATAACATTTTATATGACCACTGACTCCTAACCTCAATGAATAATGCACAAATGTAAAGTACTCAGCAGTCTATTTCATATAGCCACACATTCAGAGATTCACTGAATAATAAAAATATTTGACATGGACTGACTCCTGTTTTATATGGTCTTAAAAAAGAGCCTCACTGAGTGACACACAACTGTGGAGGTGTTAGGAGTGTACTTTATATAGCCTCTAAATTACGGCCTAATGGAATAATGTACTCATGTCGAGTAGACACTAGTCTATTTTATATGGCCACAAAATCAAAGCCTGAGTCGGTAATACACAACTTTGTAATAGTCACTAGTCTACTCCAAATGCCCAAATATTTAGAGTCAGAGTCAATAATACACACCTGTAGACTAGACAGAAAACCATTTCATATGGCCAAAGTTTCAGCGCCTCAGTGAATAATAAATACCTGAGGAATACTCTGGACACTATTACATGTGGCATTTCTTCAGAGGTTCATTGAGTAAAGAACACCTGTATTGTAGTCAGAATTCTATTTCATATAGCCACATATTCAGAGCCTAACTGAATAACAGACACCTTGGGAAATTCAAGATGCTATTTTGAATAGCCAATCATTTACAGCCAAATTTAAATCTCACACCTGAGTAGTATATAGGAGTCTCTATTTTATATCCACTCATTCAGAGCCTCACAGAATAATATGAATGTATGGAAATGTCAGGATTGTACTTGACATGGTTACTTATTCAGGGCCTCAGTGAAAAATCATATATATCTGGAAAATACTTAGGATTCCATTATATATACCCACTTATTAAGAGACTCACTGAATAATGTACACCTGGAGAATTTTCTGGAGACTATTTGGTATGACCGTTCACCCAGCGACTCAGTGGAAAATGCAGATCTTAGAAACAGTCAACAGGACAAAGTCAGGAGTCTATTTAATGTGGTCACTCATTCAGAAACTGACTGAAGAATAAATATCTTGGGAATAGTCAGAGTCCAGGTCATATGGCCACTCAATCACAGCATTACCTAATAATGCACAATGGGGCAATAGTAAGGAGCCTATTTCATATGACCTCTCATTCAGAGCTTCAGTGGGTAATAAACAACTGTGGAGGAGGGAGGACCATATTGAAAATAGGCCCAAATAAATCAGCTACGTGAATGATACACACATGTTTGAGAGTGAGGTGACTCTTTGTTATGGAGGCTCAAACAGAACCTTTTCGAATATTGCACGTCCAGGGAATAATCACTAGTCTATTTCATATGGTGGTTCATTTGGAGAGTCAAAACATAACACGCACCTGTGGAGTAAAATGCAGTCTATTTCATAAGGCCACTCTTTCAGTGTTTTAGTGAATAACATGTATATCTGATAAGACAGGAATCTCTTTCACATGGCCACACTTTCTGGGCCTCTGTGGATAATAGTTCGCTCAGAAAAAGTCAAGGGTCTACTTCAAATGCCTATTCATTCAGAATCTCTGTAAGTAATGAACACCTGGGCAATACACCTGAGTCTCTTTTTTATGCCCACTTAGTCAGAGTCTCATTCAATAATACACACCTGGGGAAGAGTTAAGAGTCTACTTGATGTAGCCACTAATTTAGATCCTCAGTGAATAATCCACACAAGGGTAATAGTCGAACATTTTTCATATGGCCACTCATTCTGTGACTCCCTGAATGACCCACACCTGGGGAATTCTCAGGATTATAATTCATACTACCACTCATTTAGAACCTTATTGAATATTTCACAATGGAGCAATAGTCAGGTGTCTATTTTGTATGGCCTCTCATTGAAAGTTTCAGCGAATAATGAACTTCTATGGAGTAATCAGGACACTGTTTAACATAGCCCTGAATTAAGTGTTTTTCTGAATAATACACACCTGGTGGTAGTCAGGAATCTGTTTTATATGAACTCTAACTCTGTGTAAAGCTGAGCAATACACACCTGAGGGAGTTTCTGGAGTCTATTTGGTATGGACACTCATACCGAACCTGTTGGAATAATGCACACATGGAGAATAATGAGAAGTCTATGTCATACCGCTACTCATTCAGACAAACAGTGAATAATGCACATGTGAAGTCATTAAAATTCTGTTTTATATGGCCCCTTATTCACAGACTCACTGAATATTACACACTTGTGATATAGTCTGGAGTCTATATTTTATGGCCACTCATTCAGATAATTACTGACTAATTCACATCTGTGGAATAGTCAGAAGTCTCTTTCCTTTGGTTACCCATTGAGAGCCTCACTAAATGTACACAACTGGATAAATAGTCAGGATTAACTTGTATCTTCTCATTCAGAGTCCCACTAAATAATGCACACCTGTGGAATAGTCAGGAGACTTTTCAATGTGGCCTCTCATTCAATGTATCACTGAGAAATGTGGCATAGTCAGGAGACTCTTTCATGAAGACACATATTCAGAGCTCAGTGCATAAGAAAGTCCCTTGATATGGTAAGAAATCTAATTAGTATATATACATCTTCCGAGGCTCACTAAATAATACACACCTGGAGAATAACTTTGAGTCTATTTTCGATGGATATTCATTCAGAGCCTCAGTAAATAATGCACCCCTATGGAGTAGCCAGGAGTATATTTCATTTGGACGCACATTCATAGCCTCAGTGGATAATATGCATGTGTGGATTAGTCAGGATTCCATTTTATATAGCCACTGACTCGTAACCTCAATGAATAATGCACAAACGTAAAGTACTCAGCAGACGATTTCATATAGTCACTCATTCAGAGATTCACTGAATGAGTGAATAAAAATATTTGAGATAGAGGGCCTCCTGTTTCATATGTTCATACAAAAAGAGCCTCACTGAGTGACTAACACCTGGGGAAGTGTTAGTAGTGTACTTTACATAGCCTCTCATTTACAGCCAAATGGAATAATGCACACGTGTGGAATAGACACTCGTGTATTTTATATGGCCACAAAATGAAAGCCTGAGTCAGTAATACATAACATTGGAATAGTCACTAATCTAATCCATATTCCGAAATATTTAGTCAGAGTCAATAATACACACCTCTAGACTAGTCAGGAAACAATTTCATATGGCCAACGTTTCAGGTCCTCAGTGAATATTAAAAACCTGAGGAATATTCTGGACGCTATTACATGTGGCATTTCTTTAGATGTCCGTTGAGTAAAGAACACCTGTATTGTATTCAGAATTCTATTTCATGTAGCCACATAATCAGAGTCTAACTGAATAACAGACAGCTTGGGAAAGTCAGGATTCTATTTCGTATTGCCATTCATTTACAGCCGAATGTAAAATCTCATGCCTGAGTAGTATATAGGAGCCTCTATTTTAGGGCCACACATTCAGAGCCTCACAGAATAATACAGACGTATGAAAATGTCAGGAGATTACTTGACATGGCCACTTATTCAGTTCCTCAGTGAAGAATCATATATATCTTAAAAATACTCAGGACTCTATTATATATAGCCACTTATTAAAAGGCTCACTGAATAATGCCCACCTGGAGAATTGTTTGGAGACTATTTGATATGACCGTTAACCCAGAGACTCAGTGGAAAATACAGAGCTGAGAAATAGTCAAGAGGACAGAATTAGGAGTCTATATTATGTGGTCACTCGTTCAGAAACGGACTGAAGAATACACACCTTGGGAATAGTCAGAGTCCAGGTGATATGACCACTCAATCACAGCATTACCAAATAATGCACAATGAGGAAAGAGTAAGGCGTGTATTTTATATGGCCTCTCATTCAGAGCTTCAGTGCGTAATAAACAGCTGTGGAGGAGGGAGGACCCTATTGAAGGTAGCCCCAAATAAAGCAGCTACGTGAATGATACACACATATGTGAGAGTCAGGAGACTATATGATATGGACACTCATACAGAACCTCTTCGAATATTGCACATGTAGGAAATAATCACTAGTCTATTTCATATGATATTTTGTTTGGAGAGTAAAAAATTAACACGCACCTGTGGAGTAAAATGCGGTTTATTTAATAAGGCCACTCTTTCAGTGTTTTAGTGAATAACATGTATATCTGTTAAGTAAGGAATCTCTTTCAGTGTTTTAGTGAATAACATGTATATCTGTTAAGTAAGGAATCTCTTTCACATGGCCACTTTTTCTGGGCCCCTGTGAAGAAACCTCCCCTCAGAAACAGTCAAGGGTCTACTGCAAATACTACATATTCAGAATTTCTGTAAGTAATGAACACCTGGACAATACAGCTGAGTCTCTTTTTTTATGCCCACTTAGTCAGAGTCTCATTCAATAATATACACCTGGGGAAGAGTTAAGAGTCTACTTCATGTAGCCACTGATTTAGATCCTCAGTGAGTAATCCGCACCAGGGTAATAGTGGAGCATTTTTTATATGGCCACCCATTCTGTGCCTCCCTGAATGATACACACCTGAGAAATTCTCAGAATTCCATTTCATACAAACACTCATTTAGAACCTTATTGAAAAATTCACCATGGAGTAATCATCAGGTGTCTATTTTGTATGGCCTCTCATTCAAAGTTTCAGTGAATAATGAACTTCTATGGGGTAATCAGGACACTGTTTAAGAATTAAGCGCCATGAATTAAGTGCCTTCCTGAATGATACACACCTGCGAGTTAGTCAGGAGTCTATTTCATATGAACTCTAATTCTGTGTAATGCTGAGTAATAGACCCGTAGGCGAGTTTCAGGAGTCTCTTTGATATGGACACTCATACGGAACCTGTTGGAATAATGCACACATTAAGAATAATGAGGAGTCTATGTCATATGGCTACTCATTTAGAAAAACAGTTATTAATGCACATGTGGAGTCATTAGAATTTAGTTTCATATGGCCCCTCTTTCACAGCCTCTCTGAATATTACACATTTGTGATATAGTCTGCAGTCTATATTTTATAACCACTCATTCAGAGAATCACTGAATAATTCACACCTGCGAAACAGTGAGAAGTCTTTTTCCTATGGCTACCCGTTCAGAGCCTCACTAAATGTCCCCACCTGGATGAATAGTAAGGATTTACTTGTTTCTCCTCTTTCATAGTCCCACTAAATAATGCACAACTGTGGAATAATCAGGAGACTTATTTTTAATTTTTATTGCATTATAGGTTTTGGGGTATATGTGCAGAACGTGTAAGATATTTGCATAGGTACACACATGGCAGTGTGTTTTGCTGCATTCCTCCCCTTCACCCACATTTGGCATTCATCCCCAGGCTATCCCTCCCCCGCTCCCCCGCTGTCCCTCCCCCATTCCCCCCAATAGTCCCCAGTGTATAGTAGACCACCTCTCTGTGTCCATGTGTTCTCCTTTTTCTCACCCACCTATGAGTGAGTATATGCAGTGTTTCTTTTTCTGTTCTTGTGTCAGTTTGCTGAGAATGATGTTCTCCAGATTCATCCATGTCCTTACAAAGGACACAAACTCATCATTTTTGATTGCTGCATAATATTCCATGGTGTATATGTGCCACATTGTCCCAGTCCAGTCTATCATCATTGGGCATTTGGGTTGGTTCCAGTTCTTTGCTATTGTAAACAGTGCTGCAATGAACATTCGTGTGCATGTGTTCTTATAGTG
>PVHO010012602.1:29515-46820 GCA_004024885.1 Saguinus imperator
TATTTCTAGGTCCCTGAGGAATCGCCACACTGTCTTCCACAATGGTTGAACTAATTTACACTCCCACCAACAGTGTAAGAGTGTTCCTATTTCTCCACATCCTCTCCAGCATCTGCTGTCTCCAGATTTTTTAATGATCGCCATTCTAACTGGCATGAGATGGTATCTCAATGTGGTTTTGATTTGCATCTCTCTAATGCCCAGTGATAATGAGCACTTTTTCATATGTTTGTTGGCCTCATGTATGTCTTCTTTTGTAAAGTTTCTGTTCATATCCTTTGCCCATTTTTGAATGGGCTTGTTTGTTTTTTTTTCCTGTAAATCTGTTTGAGTTCTTTGTAAATTCTGGATATCAGCCCTTTGTCAGATGTGTAAACTGCAAAGATTTTTTCCCATTCTTATGGTTGCCAATATACTCTAGAGACTGTTTCTTTTGCCGTGCAGAAGATGTGGAGTTTGATTAGGTCCCATTTGTCTATTTTGGCTTTTGTTGCCAATGCTTTTGGTGTTTTGTTCATGAAGTCCTTGCCTACTCCTATGTCCTGAATGGTTTTGCCTAGATTTTCTTCTAGGGTTTTTATGGTGTCAGGTCTTACGTATAAGTCTTTAATCCATCTGGAGTTAATTTTAGTGAAAGGTGTCAGGAAGGGGTCCAGTTTCTGCTTTCTGCACATGGCTAGCCAGTTTTCCCAACACCATTTATTAAATAGGGAATTCTTTCTCCATTGCCTGTTTTTGTCTGGTTTATCAAAGATAATATTGTTGTAGATATGTTGTGTTGCCTTCGATGCTTCTGTTCTGTTCCATTGCTCTATATCTCTGTTTTGGCACCAGTACCATGCTGTTTTGATTACTGTAGCTTTGTAGTATAGTTTGAAGTCTGGTAGTGTGATGCCTCCCGCTGTGTTCTTTTTGCTTTGAATTTACTTGGCTCTGCGGGCTCATTTTTGCTTCCATATGAAACTCATGGTGGATTTTTCCAGTTATGTGAAGAAATTCAATGGTAGTTTGATGGGGATAGCATTGATTCTGTAAATTATTTTGGGCAGTATAGACATTTTCACGATATTGATTCTTCCCAACCACAAACATTGAATGTTTCTCCATCTGTTTGTGTCCTCTCTTATTTCGTTGAGCAGTGGTTTGTAGTTTCCCTTAAAGAGGTCCTTTACATTCTTTATGAGTTGTATTCCTATGTATTTTATTTTCTTTGTAGCAATTGTGAATGGCAGTTCGTTCTTGATTTGGTTCTCTTTAAGTCTGATATTGGTGTATAGAAATGCTTGTGATTTTTGACAATTGATTTTACATCCTGAGACTTTGCTGAAGTTTCTTATCAGTTTCACGAGCTTTTGAACTGAGGTGATGGGGTCTTCTAGGTATACTATCATGCGTCTGCAAATAGAGACAATTTGGATTCCACCTTTCCTATTTGAATACTCTTTATTTCTTTTTCTTGCCTGATTGCTCTGGCTAGAACTTCCAGTACTATGTTGAATAGAAGTGGTGAGAGAGGGCATTCTTGCTTAGTGCCGAATTTCAAAGGGAATGCTTCCAATTTTTTGCTAATTCAGTATAATATTGGCTGTTGGTTTGTCATAAACAGCTTTTATTACTTTGAGATATGTTCCATCAATACCAAATTTATTGAGGGTTTTAGCATAAAGTGCTGTTGAATTTTGTCAAATGCCTTCTCTGCATCAATTGAGATAATCATGTGGGGTTTTTTTTGCTTCTGTTTATGTGGTGAATTACATTTATAGACTTGCCTATGTTGAACCAGCCTCCTAACCCTGCGATGAATCCTACTTGATCATGATGGATAAGTTTTTTAATGTGCTGTTGCAATCTGTTTGCCAGTATTTTATTGAAGATTTTTGCATCTATGTTCATCATAGATATTGGCCTGAAGTTTTCTTTTCTTGTTGAGTCTCTGTCACGTTTTGGTATCAGGATGATGTTGGTCTCATAAAATGATTTGGGAAGGGTTCCCTCTTTTTGGATTATTTGGAATAGTTTCACAAGGAATGGTACCAGATCCTCTTCGTGTGTCTGGTAGAATTCAGCTGTGAACCCATCTGGACCTGGGCTTTTTTTGTGTGGTAGGCTCTTAATTGCTGCCTCAACTTCAGACCTTCTTATTGGTCTATTCATAGTTTCGGCTTCCTCCTGGTTTAGCCTTGGGAGGACACAGGCATCCAGCAATTTATCAATTTCTTCCTGATTTACTAGTTTATGTGCATAGAATTGTTTGTAGTATTCTCTGATGATGGTTTGAATTTATGTGGAATCTGTAATGATTTCTCCTTTATCGTTTTTTATTGCATCTATTTGGTTGTTCTCTTTTTTATTTTTTATCAGTCTGGCTAGTGGTCTGTCTATTTTGTTGATCTTTTCAAAAAACCAGCTCTTAAATTTATTGATTTTTTGAAGGGTTTTTCTTGTCTTTATCTCCTTCAGTTCTGCTCTGATCTTAGTTATTTTTCGTTTTCGGCTAGGTTTTGAGCTTTTTTGATCTTGCTTCTCTAGCTCTTTCAATTTTGACGATAGGGTGTCAATTTTGAATCTCTCCACTCTTTCCATGTGGGCACTTATTGCATATATTTTCCTCTACAGTCTGTTTTAAATGTGTCCCAGAAATTCTGGTACATTGTGTCTTCATTCTCTTTGTTTTCAAAAAACTTATTTATTTCTGCCTTCATTTCATTGTTTATTCAATCAACATTCAAGAGCCAGTTGTTCAGTTTCCATGAAGCTGTGTGGTTCTGAGTTATTTTCTGAATTCTGAGTTCCAACTTGATTGCACTATGGTCTGAGAGACTGTTTGTTATGATTTCCATTGTTTTGCATTTGCTGAGGAGTGCTTTACTTCCAATTATGTGGTCAATTTTGGAGTATGTGTGATGTGGTGCTGAGAAGAATGTATATTGTGTGGATTTGGGGTGGAGAGTTCTGTAAATGTCTATCAGGTTTGCTTGTTCCAGGTCTGAGTTCAAGACCTGGATATCCTTGTTAATTTTCTGTCTGGTTGATCTGTCTGCTATTGACAGTGGAGTGTTAAAATCTCCCACTCTTATTGTGTGGGAGTCTAAGTCTCCTTGTAAGTCATTAAGAACTTGCCTTATATATCTGGGTGCTCCTGTATTGGGTCCATATATATTTAGAATCGTTAGCTCTTCTTGTTGTATCGATCCTTTTACCAGTATGTAATGACCTTCTTTGTTCCTTTTGATCTCTGTTGCTTTAAAGTCTATTTTATCAGAGACGAAAATTGCAACTCCTGCTTTTTTTTGCTCTCCATTTGCTTGGAAAATCTTCCTCCATCCTTCTATTTTGAGCCTTTGTGTATCTTTGCATGTGAGGTGGTTTTCCTGGATACAGCACACCGATGGGTTTTGGTTTTTTATCCAATTGGTCAGTCTTTGTCTTTTGATTGATGCATTTAGCCCATCTACATTAGGGTTAATATTGTTATGTGTAAATTTGATACTGCCATTTTGATGCTAAGTGCCTGTTTTGCCCGTTGGTTCATGTACATTCTTATTTGTTGATGGTCTTTAGCATTTGGTATGCTTTTAGGATGGCTGGTACTGGTTGTTTCTTTCTATGTGTAGTGCCTCTTCCAGGAGCTCTTGTAAAGCAGGCCTAGTGGTGACAAAATCTCTGAGTACTTGCTTGTTCCTGAAGGATTTTATTTTTCCTTCACTTATGAAGCTCAGTTTGGCTGGATATGAAATTCTGTGTTGAAAGTTCTTTTCTTTAAGGATGTTGAATATTGGCCCCCACTCTCTTCTGGCTTGTAGAGTCTCTGCTGAGAGATCTGCTGTGAGTCTGATGGGCTTCGCTTTGTGGGTGACCCGACCTTTCTCTCTGCCTACACTTAGTATTTTCTCCTTTATTTCAACCCTGGTGAATCTGACGATTATGTGCCTTGGGGTTGCTCTTCTTGCGGAGTATCTTTGTGATGTTCTCTGTATTTCCTGGAGTTGAGTATTGACCTGTCTTGCTAGGTTGGGGAAATTTTCCTGGATAATATCCTGAAGAGTGTTTTCCAGCTTGGATTCATTCTCTTCGACACATTCTGGTACACCTATCAAACGTAGGTTGGGTCTCTTCACATAGTCCCACATTTCTTGGAGATTTTGTTCTTTCCTTTTTGTGCTTTTTTCTTTAATCTTGGTTTCACGTTTTATTTCATTGAGTTGATCTTCAACTTCTGATATTCTTTCTTCTGCTTGGTCCATTCTGCCAAGCAACTTGTGCATGCTTCATTAAGTTCTCGTGTTGTGTTTTTCAGCTCCTTCAATTCATTCATATTCCTCTCTAAGTTGTCCATTCTTGTTATCAATTCCTCGAATCTTTTTTCAAATCCTTTTTCAACGTTTTTAGATTCTTTGCACTGGTTTAGAACATGTTCCTTAGCTCACTGAAGTTTCTCATTATCCACTTTCTGAAGTCTGATTCTGTCATTTCATCACACTCATTCTCCGTCCAGCTTTGTTCCCTTGCTGGTGAGGAGTTTTGGTCCTTTGTCGGAGGTGAGGTGTTTTGGTTTTGGGTGTTTTTTTCCTTTTTCCGCTGGTTTCTTCCCATCTTTATGGATTTATCCACCTGTCATCTTAGTAGTTGCTGATTTTTCAATTGGGTCACTCTGTGGATGCTGAGATTTTTGATGATGAAGTATTTCTGTTACTTAGTTTTTTCTCTAATTGTCTATTCCCTCTGCTGTATGAGTGCTGAGGTCCACTCCAGGCCCTGCTTGTCTGGGGTATACCTACAGCAGCTGTGAAACAGTGAGGGATGATACCAGTTTCTTCTTCTTCTGTCTTTCTTCCAGAATAATGCCCACCAAATATCAGTCTGATTAGTTTTTTTTTGGGGTGACTCTTTGGATATACAGGGGTCAGGGAGCTGCTTGAGGAGACAGTCTGTGCTTTATAGGAGCTCCAGTGCTGAGCTGTGGGCTCCGTTGTTCATTCAGGGTTGTTGTGAGGTTGTTTATGTCTGCTGCAATAGAACTCATAAATCACCACCCTTTTTTTTCCCCCTTAGATGCTCTGTCTCAGGGAGTTGGGGCTTTCTTTATGAGTATCTGTTGCAATGTCCTGCCCCACTAGGAGGCAGTCTATTCACTATTTACCTGCTGGGCCTCTGATCTCCTAGCGCGGGTTAGCCCTGTTGCTGCTGGGCTCCATTCTGCTGTGGAGCACTCCCCCTTCCTGGTGGAGTCTCTCTGTTATGGCAGGTTGCCTCGGCAATGGCAGGCTGCGTCAGTCCTTGGTGGTACTTCAGTTGGGGTGGATTGCGTCAGTAATGGTGGACGCTGCTCCCTCACCAGGCTGCACTGTCCTAGATGCCGGCAGCAAACCTCTCAGCCCCAAGCACCTCCAGTCGCCGCCCCACTTGTCCCCGTGAGCGTGGGACCCACTGAACCCGATCACTCAGCTCCTTGCCTCAGAGTCTGTCCTCTCTCTCTTTCTCTTCCTCTCAGCAAGCTGAAAGGTCGACTCTCTCACTGGCGCCCCAGTAGCCTGCTGATAATGCACTGGGATCCATGCAATCTCTCGTGCCACTGCCCACTGCACCAGCTCAGATCACGCTTTCCAGGAAACTCCTGGTCTGGCTCATTGTCCAAGTCCCATTCAATCAGATGGACATGCCAATCTGCCCTTCCAAATCTCAGATTGCCGGTTTAACAGGGCACCCAGACCAGTGAGTTCTGTGCCGGGTCCCGCTGCAGTGCCGGCCGAAGCGGCCATGTGAGCTGGCTGCGTTAGCCGGCTCTACTAGTGTCCCGTGTCTCTCCCACACCTGGGACTTTCAACACTCTGTGGGCAAAAAATTTCCATCTGAGAATGCAGCTAGGACTCACGCTCTGTGCCTTCACTGAGAGCTGCAATCCTGAGTCGCTTCTATGACGCCATCTTGCGAGTCCCCCAGGAGACTTTTTCATGTGGCCTCTCATTCAATGTGTCATTAAAAAATGTGGTGTAGTCAGGAGACTCTTTCATGTAGACACGTATTCAGAGCCTCAATGCATAAGACAGACCCTTGATATAGTAAGAAATCTAATTAGTATGGTCACATCTTCTGAGGCTCATTGAATAATACACACCTGGACAATAACTTGGAGTCTATTTTCGATGGACATTCATTCAGAGCCTTGGTAAATAATGCACATCTGTGGAGTAGCCAGAAGTCTATTTCATTTGGACACACATTCATAGCCTCAGTAAATAATATTCACGTGTGGATTAGTCAGGATTCCATTTTATATAGCCACTGAATCGTAACCTCAATAAGTAATGTACAAATGTATAGTACTCAGCAGTCTATTTCATATAGCCCCTCATTCAAAGATTAACTGAATAATAAATTTATTTGAGGTAGACAGCCTCCTGTTTTATATGGTTATACAAAAAGAGCCTCACTGAGTGACACACACCTGGGAAAGTGTTAGAAGTGTACTTTACATAGCCTCTCATTTACAGCCTCAGGGAATAATGCACACGTGTGGAATAGACTGTAGTCTATTTTATATGGCCACAAAATCAAAGCCTGAGTCAGTAATAAAGAACTTTTGAATAGTCACTAGTCTATTCCATATGCCCAAATATTTACAGTCAGAGTCAATAATTCACACTTGTAGACTAGTCAGGAAACAATTTTATATGGCCAACGTTTCAGGTCCTCAGTGAATATTAAAAACCTGAGAAATATTCTGGACGCTATTACATGTGGCATTTATTCAGAGGTTCATTGAGTAAAGAACACCTGTATTGTAGTCAGAATTCTATTTTATATAGCCACATACTCAGAGCCTAACTGAATCACAGACACCTTGGGAAAGTCAGGATTCTATTTCGTATAGCCATTCATTTACAGCCGAATGTAAAAACTCACGCCTGAGTAGCATATAGGAGTCTCTATTTTATGGCCACTCATTCAGAGCCTCACAGAATAATACAGACGTATGGAAATGTCAGGAGTGTACTTGACATGGCCACTTATTCCGATTCTCAGTGAAGAATCATTTACATCTGAAAAATACTCAGGATTCTATTATATATAGCCAATTATTAAGAGACTCACTGAATAATGCACACCTGGAGAATTGTCTGGAGACTATTTGATATGACCGTTTACGCAGTGACTTAGTGGAAAATGCAGAGCTGTGAAATCTTCAAGAGGACAGATTCAGGAGTCTATCTGGAGTCTATTTTATGTGGTCACTCATTCAGAAACTGAATGAAGAAAACACACCTTGGGAATAGTCAGAGTCCAGGTCATATGGCCTCTCAATCACAGCATTACCAAATAATGCACAATGTGGCAATAGTAAGGAGTCTATTTCATATGGTCACTCATTCATAGATTCAGTGCATAATAAACAGCTGTGGAGGATGCAGGACCCCATTGAAGGTAGCCCCAAATAAAGCAGGTTCGTGAATAATACACACATGTGTGAGAGTCAGAAGACTACTTGATATGGACACTAATACAGAACCTCTTAGAGTATTGCACATGTGGCTAATAATCACTAGTCTATTTCATATGCTGGTTCGTTTTGAGAATCAAAAAATAATGCACACCTGTGGAGTAAAATGCGTTCTATATCATAAGGCCACATTTTCAGTGTTTTAGTGAATAACATGTATATCTGACAAGTCAGGAATCTCTTTCACATGGCCTCTCATTCTGGGATTCTGTGAATAGTACTCCCCTCAGAAACATTCAGGGGTCTACTTCAAAGGCCTACAGATTCAGACTCCCTGTAAGTAATGAACACCTGAGCAATACACCTGAGTCTCTTTTTTATGCCCACTTAGTCAGGGTCTCATTCAGTAATACACAGCTGAAGAAGAGTTAAGAGTCTACTTCATGTAGCCACAATTTATATCCTAAGGGAATAGTTCACACCAGGGTAATAGTCGAGCATTTTTTATATGGCCACTCATTCTTTACTTCCCTGAATGATACACACCTGGGAAATTCTTAGAATTCTATTTCATATTGCCACTCGTTTAGAACTTTATTGAATAATTATCAATGGAGCAATCGTCAGGTGTCTATTTTGTATGGCCCCTCATTCAAAGTTTCAGCGAATAATGAATGACCTTCTATGGAGTAATCACGACACTGTTTAAGATAGCCATGAATTAAGTGCCCTCCTGAAAGATATACACCTGGGTTTTAGTCAGGAGTCTATTTCATGTGAACTCTAATTCTGTGTAACGCTGTGTAATACACACCTGGGGGAGTTTCAGGTGTCTATTTGTTATGGACACTCATACCGAACCTGTTGGAATAATGCACACATAGAGAATAATGATGAGTCTATGTCACACGGCCACTCATTCAGACAAACAGTGAATAACACACATGTGGAATCATTAGAATTCTCTTTCACATGGCCCCTCTTTCACAGCCTCACTGAATATTACACACTTGTGATATAGTCTTGAATCTATATTTTATGGCCACTCATTCAGAGAATCACTGAATAATTCACGCCTAAGGAATAGTCAGAAGTCTCTTTCCTATGGATACACGTTGAGAGCCTCACTAAATGTCCACACCTGGATAAATAGTCAGGATTTTCTTGTATCTCCTCCTGCAGAGTTTCACTAAATAATGCAAACATGTGGAATTGTCAGTAGACTTTTTAATGTGGCCTCTCATTCAATGTGTCATTGAAAAATGTGGTGTAGTCATGAGACTCTTTCATGTAGACACATAGTCAGAACCTCAGTGCATAAGACATACAATTGATATAGTAAGAAATCTAATTAGTATGGCCACATCCTCTGAGGCTCTCTGAATAATACACATCTGGAGAATAACTTGGAGTGTATTTTTGATGGACATTCATTCAGAGCCTCGATAAATAATGCACACCTGTGGAGTAGCCAGGAGTCTATTTCATCTGGACACACATTCATAGCGTCAGTGGATAATATGCACGTGTGGATTTGTCAGGATTCCATTATTTATCGCCACTGACTAATAACCTCAATGAATAATGCACAAATGTAAGGTACTCAGCTGTCTATTTCATATAGCAACTCATTCAGAGATTCACTGAATAATAAAGTTATTTGAGATAGACAGCCTCCTGTTTCATATGGTCATACAAAATGAGCCTCACTGAATGACAGACACCTGGGGAAGTGTTAGGAGTGCACTTTACATAGCCTCTCATTTACAGCATAAGGGAATAATGCACACGTGTGGAATAGACACTAGTCTGTATTATATGGCCACAAAATTAAAGCCTGAGTCAATAATACACAACTTTGGAATAGTCACTAGTCTATTCTGTATGGCCAAATATTTAGCATCAAAGTCTGTAATACACGCCTGTAGACTAGTCAGGAAGCAATTTCATATGACCAAAGTTTCAGAGCCTCAGTGAATAATAAATACCTGAGGAATATTCTGGACGCTATTTCATGTGGCATTTCTTCAGAAGTTCATTGAGTAAAGAACACCTGTATTGTAGCCAGATTTCTATTTCATATAGCCACAAACTCCAAGCCTAACTGAATAACAGACACCTTGGAAAATCAGGATTCTACTTCGTTTAGCCACTCATTTACAGCCGAAAGTCAAAACTTATGGCTGTTTAGTGTATAGGAGTCTCTATTTCATGGCCCATCATTCAGAGCGTCACAGAATAATACAGACGTATGGAAATGTCAGGAGTGTACTTGACATTCCTACTTATTAATTTCCTCTGTGAAGAATCATATATATCTGGAAAATACTCGGGATTCTATTATGTATAGCTGTGGGAATCGCTCCTGAGAAGGGCCCTTGACAGGACCCTCGCCATCTTGAGCTTGAGCCCATCCACTTTTCTCCTCTCCTGGAGTATGTTGAGCTAAGGAGAAAGAGGAAGTCAAGTTGCACTGATTTGTTAATCATGTATTTTCGCCTCTGCACATTTGCAACAAAATGGCTGAGCTCAGGCCTTTTGGTCTAAGGAGATATTGTATAGTTAGACGTTGTGTGCCTCCTAGTTTCTTCTCTGCACAACGACTGTATAACTTTATTTACCTCTGCTAACTCAATCATATTGTTTGCATGTGATCCTATATGAATAGGCAAGGTTAGAATGACATTTAAAAACATCAAGCTGTACCTTATTAATGATCTTATTGCTTGCTTGACTTATTTTAAATAAGCCTATGTTTAGATTTTTGACCCCCTTTTTTGCAAACTTTATTGTCCCTTTGCTGTACACCCTATGATTATGAGTCATACTTTCTGTACCCTTTTTCTTGTGATTTTTGGTCTTGATTTTATTTCAAGATACAATAAAATCTACGTCACTCCTCAAGCACTAAATTGTATATAACCTGTGGTTTGCACAAACAAACTTGCTGCTTTGGCACTTTCTGTCCTGGTGTTGCCTTGCAGTCCTCCAGACATCACTTTCTATTTGTCTTTTCTTCCACGCACTTTCTCTTCCGGGTTGAGAACATTTGAGTGGGGCTCAGGCTCTCCGCTGGTCAGAAGACCCCGGGCAGATGTGCCAGACCCCCACACCTGGCACCTGAACAGGGAACCTGGACACGAGGGATCACAGTGACACTCAAGTTATAAAGGTGAGGCTGCAGCAGTAAGTTTGGCTTTTCTCGTAAATAAGCTGTCTATTCTTGATTTTGTATAATATTAATCAAATTGTTTCTCTCTTCGTTGTACATACAAGTCAAAGTAAACAGAATTTCTAAGTTTCATCTGGAGTAAAACATGGGGCATATAGAATCTAAAAAGTGTATCTTTTTAATACAATTATTGCAAAAAATGATTAAGTCACATGGACATGATATTAAGCTAAAAACCGTGGAAGGATTTGTGCACACTATTCGTGAAATTTTCCCGTGGGTTCCGGAATGAGGAATATTGGAGGAAACTGCATGGAATGCAATTGATGAGAAAATTGAACAATATGCCTTTCATAACAAAGCTTTTCCTCAAACTGGGGTTTTACTCTCTGTTGTGTCTAAACTTAAAGACTCTGTCTGCTCCTCTCAAGCAGAGAACCTCCTTGCCCTTGCTCTCACAATGCTATTTCTTCCCCTGCTGCTGCATTTCCCCCTCCTGCTTCTGAACGTGATCCTCCTGTTCAAATGGAGCACGGTATTGACCATTCTTCTTCTAGACATCCACCTATGGATAACTGCCAACTTGTGACAGAAGCTGTTTTAAAAGAGCCCAATGGGTATGTCACCCCACCTAACACCCCTCGCCGTGATCTTAACCCAGAAACTCTTACCCTTTACTCGGACCTTTCTGATCAAGTCAGAAACTTACTTTCTCTTTGCTCTAAAGCACTCACCTTGCAACAACACTGCTTTCCTGTGGCTCAGGCACCGTCTTCTGTACCTTCTAATTCTTTGGTTATTAGATCCACCCCCACTGCTTCCATTTCCCCCTTAACACAAGCCATGATGTCCATGCATAAGGGTTTTGTCGACGCTGATAGTACATCATTATATTCTCTCATAGAAGTTACAGTTAATGTAGGCAATGTTGCCCGTCATTATGAAGCTATCCCTCCTAAGTTCCAGAAAGATCTTAAGGAAGCTGTCACGCATTATGGCCCAACAGCACCTTATAGTTTGTCTATTTTAGAAAATTTTTCAACAGCTGCCTTGCCACCAGCAGAATGGATAAGACTAACTAGAGCTTGTCTTTCTGGTGGAGATTTTCTGTTGTGGAAAGCCTATTATCATGAGACCACTTTTAATCAGTCTGAGCGCAATCAACGTGCCAGTAGCCAGGTTACTTTAGATATGCTTGTGGGCAGAGTTGCTTTTGAAACTTTACAAAATCAAATTGCTCTTCCTGATGATGCTTTGTTACAAATTAATACATTAGCTCTAAAGGCATGGCGACAACTAACATCTCAAGGAGCTAAGACAGAGGAACTGTCTAAAATTCGCCAAGGACCTGGTGAACCATATCAAGAATTTGTTTCTCATCTCTTAGAGGCAATTACTCGTCAGGTTGGTAATCAAGAAGCCAGCTCTATGCTGGCCAAACAATTGGCTTTTGAGAATGCTAATGCTGCGTGTCAGGCTGCCATAAGACCGTGGCAACGTGCCACTATTTCTGATTACATGAGGATGTGTGCAGATATTGGCACAGCATATGAAAACGGCTTGGCTATGGCTGCTGCTCAGAATGGTATGACAGTAGCCGCTTTTTTAAAGAGACAGTCTCAAAATTCTAATATCAAGTGTTTTTGCTGTGCTTTACCTGGCCATGTAGCAAAAAAATGCCCATCTGGACAACAATAAACTTTACCTGCCCGTGCACAACCATCTATGAAACTTTTAGCTCTCCCTGCACCACCCATGTCAGAGAAATCTAAAACTCGCCCTCCTGGTGAGTGTCCCTGTTGTCATAGTGGAAACCACTGGGCCAATGAGTGCAGATGCAAACGAGATGCATAAGGTAATCCTTTGATTCCCCATTCAGGAAACTCCCAGAGGGGGCAGCCTCCACCCCCACAACAAATTGGGGCACCTCTAGTACAAACTTTGCAAGTCACCACAAATCCATTTCTGACCACCACCGTGCTACACCCAACAGTGCAGGACTTAACCTCTGTTCCTCCACCCGACAGGTATTAACACCTAACTCGGGTGTTCATTTAATACCAACTGGCATTTATGGCCCTCTTCCCTTTGGGTACACAAGTTTAATTTTTGGACGTAGTTCCTCCTCCCTTTGAGGTTTACAGATAATACCTGGGGTTATTGATAATGACTATACTGGAGAAATTAAAGTAATTGCATGTTCTCCTTGGGGCGTTTGCACTATAGACCCAACTCAGCCTTTTGCTCAGCTCTTGTTAGTTCCTGTTAATGTATCAATTGGACATCCTTTATCAAAGAAAACCAGAGGGTCAAAAAATTTTGGATCCTCTTTTTATGCATATTGGATTCAATCCATCTCAGCTAGTAGGCCTGAGATGATCCTTAACATTAATGATAAAACTTTTAAAGGACTTTTTGACACTGGTGCCGATGTTTTAGTCATCTCTTCTATACATTGGCCTTCTGCCTGGCCACTTACTGTGGCAATAACCTCTTTAAAATGTATTGGCATGAGTTCCAATCCCCAACAGTCTGCTACTTTATTCTCTTGGACAGACTCTGATGGTCATTCTGGCACTTTTTACTCCTATGTCCTCCCAGGCATTCCCATTAATTTGTGGGGCACAGATATTTTGGAAGCTATGGGGGCTCACCTAGTTACACACAGCCCTGCTCTAGACATTATGCTTAAACAAGAATTCCATCCAGCTAAGAAACTTGGTAAAAATCTACAGGGCTCTTCTGAGCCCCTGCCTGTACAGGTAAAAACTGACCGTGCTGGTCTTGGGTGTTTTTAGAGGAAGCCACTCTAACTCCCGATACTCATGCTGATCCTATCACTTGGATATCTGGTGCACCCATATGGGTAGAGCAGTGGCCCCTCCCTTCTGAAAAAAATTTAGTAACTCATGGGAGGACTCGCAAGATGGTGTCATAGAAGTGACTCAGGATTGCAGCTCTCAGTGAAGGCGCAGAGGGTGAGTCCTAGCCGCATTCTCAGATGGACCTTTTTTTGCCCACAGAGCGTTGAAAGTCCCAGGTGTGGGAGAGACACGGGACGCTAGTACAGCCGGCTAGAGCAGCCGGCACCAGCGGCCACTTCAGCCGGCGCCGCAGCGGGATCCGGCACAAAACTCACTGGTCTGGGTGCCCTGTTAAACCGGCAATCTGAAATATGGAAGGGCAGATTGGCATGTCCATCTGTTTGAACGGGACTCGAACAAAGAGCCAGACCAGGAGATTCCTGGGAAGCATGATCTGAGCCGGTGCAGTGGGCAGCAGCACAGGAGATTGCATGAATCCCAGTGACCTATCGGTAGGCTACTGTGGCGCCAGTGAGAGAGTCGACCTTTCAGCTTGCTGAGAGGAAGACAGAGAGAGAGAGAGGACGGACTCTGAGGCAGGGAGCTGAGTGATCGGGCTTGGTGGGTCCCACCCTCATGGGGACAAGCAGGGTGGAGACTGGAGGCGCTTGGGGCTGAAAGTTTTGCTGCTGGCATCTAGGACGGTGCAGCCCGGTGAGGGAGGGGCGTCTGCCATTAGTGACGCAAACCGCTTCTACTAAAGTACCACCCAGGGCTGACGCAGCCTGCCGTTGCCAAGGCAACCTGCCATAACAGAGAGACTCTGCCAGGAGGGGGGAGCACTCCACAGCAGAAGGAAGTCCAGCAGCAACAGGGCGGACCCGCCTTATCAGGTCAGAGCCCCGGCAGGAAAATAGTGAATAGACTGCCTCCTAGTGGGGCAGGACAGTGCAACAGATACTCATAAAGAAAGCCCCAACTCACTGAGAAAGAGCATCTAAGAAGGGGGAAAAAAAGGTGGTGTTTTATGAGTTCAATTGCAGCACACATAAACAACCTCCCAACAACCTGAATGAAAACCGGAGCTCACAGCTCAGCACTGGAGCTCCTAAAAACCACAGAACGTTTTCTCAAAAAGTCGCTGACCCCTGAATATTTCAAGAGTCACCCTAAAATAAAACTAATCAAACTGACATTTGGCGGGCATCATTCTGGAACAAGGAAAGCAGAAGAAGAAACTGGCATCATTCCTCACTGTTCCGCAGCTGCTACAGGTATACCCCAGACAAGCAGGGCCTGAAGTGGACCTCAGGACTCAAACAGCAGAGGGGCTAGACCATTAGAAGAAAAAGCTAAGTAACAGAAATACTTCATCATCAACAATCTCAACGTCCACAAAGAGATCCAATTGAAAAATCAGCAACTACTAAGACGACAGGCGGATAAATCCATAAAGATGGAAAGAAACTAGCGTAAAAAGGAGGAAAGCACCCCAAACCAAAACACCTCACCTCCAAAAAAGGACGAAAACTCCTCACCAGCAAGAAAACAAAGCTAGATGGAGAATGCGTGTGACAAAATGACGGAATCAGACTTCAGAAAGTGGATAATGGGAAACTTCAGGGAGCTAAAAGAACATGTTCTAAATCAGAGCAAAGAAACTAAGAACGTTGAAAAAAGATTTGAAAAAAGATTCGAGGAATTGTTAACAAGAATGGACAACTTAGAGAGGAATATGAATGAATTGAAGGAGCTGAAAAACACAACAAGAGAACTTTGTGAAGCATGCACAAGTTTCAACAGCCGAATTGACCAAGCAGAAGAAAGAATATCAGAAGTTGAAGACCAACTCAATGAAATAAAACGAGAAACCAAGATTAAATAAAAAAGCACAAAAAGGAATTAACAAAATCTCTAAAAAATGTGGGACTATGTGAAGAGACCCAACCTACGTTTGATAGGTGTACCAGAATGTGATGAAGAGAATGAATCCAAGCTGGAAAACACTCTTCAGGATATTATCCAGAAAAATTTCTCCAACCTAGCAAGAGAGGTCAATACTCAAATCCAGGAAATACAGAGAACACCACAAAGATACTCTGCAAGAAGAAAAACCCCAAGGCACATAATCGTCAGATTCACCAGGGTTGAAATAAAGGAGAAAATACTAAGGGCAGCCAGAGAGAAAGGTCCGGTCACCCACAAAGTGAAGCCCATCAGACTCACAGCGGATCAATCGGCAGAGACTCTACAAGCCAGAAGAGAGTGGAAGCCAATATTCAACATCTTTAAAGAAAAGAACTTTCAAACCAGAATTTCATATCCAGCCAAACTGAGCTTCATAAGTGAAGGAAAAATAAAATCCTTCAGGAACAAGCAAGTACTCAGAGATTTTGTCACCACTAGTCCTGCTTTACAAGAGCTCCTGGAAGAGGCACTACACATAGAAAGAAACAACCAGTACCAGCCATCCTAAAAGCATACCAAATGCTAACGACCATCAACAAATAAGAATGTACATGAACCAACGGGCAAAACAGGCACTTAGCATCAAAATGGCAGTATCAAATTTACACATAACAATATTAACCCTAATGTAAATGGGCTAAATGCACCAATCAAAAGACACAGACTGACCAATTGGATAAAAAACCAAAACCCATCGGTGTGCTGTATCCAGGAAACCCACCTCACATGCAAAGATAAACAAAGGCTCAAAATAGAAGGATGGAGGAAGATTTACCAAGCAAATGGAGAGCAAAAAAAAAGCAGGAGTTGCAATTTTCGTCTCTGATAAAATAGACTTTAAAGCAACAGAGATCAAAAGGAACAAAGAAGGTCATTACATACTGGTAAAAGGATCGATACAACAAGAAGAGCTAACGATTCTAAATATATATGGACCCAATACAGGAGCACCCAGATATGTAAGGCAAGTTCTTAATGACTTACAATAAGACTTAGACTCCCACACAATAATAGTGGGAGATTTTAACACTCCACTGTCAATAGCAGACAGATCAACCAGACAGAAAATTAACAAGGATATCCAGGACTTGAACTCAGACCTGGAACAAGCAAACCTGATAGACATTTCCAGAACTCTCCACCCCAAATCCACACAATATAGATTCTTCTCAGCACCACATCACACCTACTCCAAAATTGACCACATAATTGGAAGTAAAGCACTCCTCAGCAAATGCAAAACAACTGAAATCATAACAAACAGTCTCTCAGACCATAGTGCAATCAATCTGGAACTCAGAATTCAGAAAATAACTCAGAACCGCACAGCTTCATGGAAACTGACCAACTGGCTCTTGAATGTTGATTGGATAAACAATGAAATGAAGGCAGAAATAAAGAAGTTATTTGAAACCAATGAGAATGAAGATACAACGTACCAGAATATCTGGGATCCATTTAAAGCAGTCTGTAGAGGAAAATATACAGCAATAAGTTCCCATATGAGAACAGTGGGGAGATTCAAAATGGACACCCTATCGTCAAAGTTGAAAGAGCTAGAGGAGCAAGATCAAAAAAGCTCAAAACCTAGCCGAAGACAAGAAATAACTAAGATCAGAGCAGAACTGAAGGAGATAAAGACAAGAAAAACCCTTCAAAAAATCAATAAATCTAAGAGCTGGTTTTTTGAAAAGATCAACAAAGTAGACAGACCACTAGCCAAACTAATAAAAAAAAGAGAGAACAACCAAATAGATGCAATAAAAAACGATAAAGAAGAAATCACCACAGATTCCACATAAATTCAAACCATCATTAGAGAATACTACAAACAACTCTATGCACATAAACTAGTAAATCAGGAAGAAATGGATAAATTCCTGGACGCCTGTGTCCTCCCAAGCCTAAACCAGGAGGAAGCCA
>PVHO010012602.1:46920-66734 GCA_004024885.1 Saguinus imperator
GGTCCAGATGGGTTCACAGCTGAATTCTACCAGACACACAAAGAGGATCTGGTACCATTCCTTCTGAAACTATTCCAAATAATCCAAAAAGAGGGAACCCTTCCCAAATCATTTTATGAGACCAACATCATCCTGATACCAAAACCTGACAGAGACTCAACAAGAAAAGAAAACTTCAGGCCAATATCCATGATGAACAAAGATGCAAAAATCTTCAATAAAATACTGGCAAACCGATTGCAACAGCACATTAAAAATCATATCCATCATGATCAAGTAGGATTCATCACACGGGTGCAAGGCAGGTTCAACATATGCAAGTCTATAAATGTAATTCCCCACATAAACAGAAGCAAAAACAAAAACCACATGATTATCTCAATTGACGCAGAGAAGGCATTTGACAAAATTCAACAGCCCTTTATGCTAAAAACTCTCAATAACCTTGGTATTGATGGAATATATCTCAAAGTAATAAAAGCTATTTACGAAAAAACAAAAGCCAATATCATACTGAATGGGCAAAACTGGAAGCATTCCCTTTGAAATCCGGCACCAGACAAGGATGCCCTCTCTCACCACTTCTATTCAACATAGTACTGGAAGTTCTAGCCAGAGCAATCAGGCAAGAGAAAGAAATAAAGGGTATTCAAATAGGAAAGGTGGAAGCCAAATTGTCTCTATTTGCAGACGACATGATAGTATACCTAGAAGACCCCATCACCTCAGCCCAAGAGCTCCTGCAACTGATAAGCAACTTCAGCAAAGTCTCCAGATACAAAATCAATGTGCAAAAATCAAAAGCATTCCTATACACCAATAACAACCTTAAAAGAAACAACAAATCAAGAACGAACTGCCATTCACAATTGCTACAAATAAAATAAAATACCTAGGAATACAACTCACAAGGAATGTAAGGGACCTCTTTAAGGAAAACTACAAACCACTGCTCAACGAAATAAGAGAGGACACAAACAAATGGAGAAACATTCCATGTTCATGGTTAGAAAAAAGCAACATCGTGAAAATGGCTATACTGCCCAAAGTAATTTACAGAATCAATGCTATCCCCATCAAACTACCATTGAATTTCTTCACAGAACTGGAAAAAAACACCCTGAATTTCATATGGAACCAAAAAGAGCCCGCATAGCCAAGTCAATTCGAACCAAAAAGAACACAGCGGGAGGCATCACACTACCAGAATTCAAACTATACTACAAGGCTATAGTAATCAAAACAGCGTGGTACTGGTACCAAAACAGAGATATGAACCAATGGAACAGAACAGAAGCATCGGAGGCAACTCAACATATCTACAACCATATTATCTTTGATATACCAGACAAAAACAACAATGGGGAAACGATACCCTATTTAATAAATGGTGTTGGGAAAACTGGCTAGCCATGTGCAGAAAGCAGATACTGGACCCCTTCCTGACACCTTACACTAACATTAACTCCAGAAAGCATTTAAAGACTTAAACGTAAGACCTGACACCATAAAAACCCTAGAAGAAAATCTAGGCAAAACCATTCAGGACATAGGAGTAGACAAGGATTTCATGACCAAAACACCAAAAGCATTGGCAACAAAAGCCAAAATAGACAAATGGGACCTAATCAAACTCCACAGCTTCTGGACGGCAAAAGAAACAGTCACTAGAGTGAGTCGACAACCATCAAAATGGATAAAAATCTTTGCAGTTTACATATCAGACAAAGAACTGATATCCAGATTTTACAAAGAACTCAAACAGAATTACAGGAAAAAAACAAACAAGCCCATTCAAAAATGGGCAAAGGATATGAACAGACACTTTACAAAAAAAGACATACATGAGGCCAACAAACATATGAAAAAATGCTCATCATCGCTGTTTATTAGAGAGATGCAAATCAAAACCACATTGAGATACCATCTCACGCCAGTTAGAATGGTGATCATTTGAAAATCTGGAGACAGCAGATGCTGGAGAGGATGTGGAGAAATAGGAACTCTCTTACACTGTTGGTGGTAGTGTAAATTAGTTCAATTATTGTGGAAGACAGTGTGGCGATTCCTCAGGGACCTAGAAATAGAAATTCCATTTGACCCAGCAATCCCATTACTGGGTATATATCCAAAGGACTATAAATCGTTCTAGTATAAGGACACATGCACACGAATGTTCATTGCAGCTCTGTTTACAATAGCAAAAAGAAACTGGAAGCAACCCAAATGCCCAACGATGATAGACTGTACTGGGAAAATGTGGCACATATACACCATGGAATATTATGCAGCGATCAAAAATGATGAGTTTTTGTCTTTTGTAAGGACATGGATGAATCTGGAGAACATCATTCTCAGCAAACTGACAAAAGATCAGATAAAGAAATACCGCATATACTCACTCATAGGTTGGTGAGAAAAATGAGAACACATGGACACAGAGAGGCGGTCTACTATACACTGGGGTTTATTGGGGACAATGGGGGAGGGCCGGGGGGGCTGGGGAGGGATAGCCTGGGGATGAATGCCAAGTGTGGGTGAAGGGGAGGAAGGCAGCAAAACACACTGCCATGTGTGTACCTATGCAACTATCTTGCACCTTCTGCACATGTACCCCAAAACCTATAATGCAATAAAAGTTAAAAAAAAAGATCAAGAAATGTTTGGGATTATTTTGCATTTATTTCTAATAAAAAATGGCTTATGTTTTTTTTTAAAAATTAGTAGCTCACAAGTTAGTTCGGGAGCAACTCAAAGCGGGCCATATCAGACCCACTAATAGTCCTTGGAATTCTCCTATTTTTGTTATTAAGAAAATGCCTGGCAAATGGAGATTGTTACAGGACCTGAGAAAAGTTAATGACACCATGGTGGTTATGGGGGCAATTCAACCTGGAATACCCTCTTCTGTTGTGGTTCCACAGGAATGGCATATGTTAGTTATTGATTTAAAGGATTGTTTATTTTCCATCCCATTAGCTCCTCAGGATTGTAAACGTTTTGCCTTTAGCGTACCAGCTACCGATTATGATAGATCTTATGAAAGATTTGAATGGTTTGTTTTATCTCAGGGCATGGCAAATAGTCCTACTTTGTATCAGTTCTATGTTGCTAACGTACTTTCTCTTCTTCGCCATCAGTATCCTGAGGCCTTACTGTTACATTACATGGATGACATACTCTTAGCTTCACCCATAGAAGAGCGTCTTTTTGAAATCCATAACTCCTTGCAGACATGTTTATTAAGTGCTAATCTTGTTGCTACTGACAAGATTCAACTAGTTACTTCCTATCACTACCTAGGTAGGCTTATTGATTCTCATCAAGTTTCCTTTAAGACTCCTTTATTGGTTACAAGTCATTTAAAAACTCTTCATGATTTTCAAAAATTTCTCGGAGATATTAATTGGATACGTCCTAGTTTAAAATTAAGTACAGGTCAATTAAAACTTTTATTTGAAATTATTAGGGTTCCTCTGATACTAAGTCTCCTAGCAACTGACAGAACCAGCTAAACAGGCTTTGCAGTTGGTAAATGAGTCTCTAAGACAACAAAAACTTACCAGAATTTCTGTGAAAACTTCTTGGTGTTATTGTGTACTTTGCACACGCTATATTCCTACTGGAGTCTTTTGGCAACAGGGAGTGTTGGAATGGCATCACCTGCCTGCTAACAAGAGTAAAGTCATCACCCCTTATTTTTATCTAGTGGCCACTTCAGTAGCTAAAGGCCACTCAAGGGCCTAACACTCTTTCTTTGTGAACCATCAGAAATAGTTGTTCCTTATAATAATTTACAACAACAATGGCTTTGGACATTTTCTGATTATTGGCAAATTGCCTTTGCTGGATATCCTGGTAAAATTTTATGTCATTATCCTACTGATAAATTTCTCCAATTTTATTCTCAATGCTCTCATATTTTTCCACAAGTTTGTGTAAAAACCTCTTTGCCTTCCACTTATTTAGCCTTTACTGATGGATCAGCATCTGGCATCGCTGCTGGAGTAGTTACTAATAATCAATCTTTTTCTTTGAAGACTGAGAAACGCTCTGTTCAAAGAGTAGAATTACTTACTGTTCAACATGTGCTTTCAAATTGGGACTTCCCTCTAAACTTATATTCTGATAGCCGATATGTTGTTAACTTAGTTCAGAACCTTGAAACTGCTCCATTACCTTTCTCAGACTCCTCTTCCATCATTTCCTTACTTCTGCCTCTCCAACAGTTTCTTCGACACAGATTTCATTCCTTCCTTATAGGACATATCAGAGCCCACTCTAATCTACCTGGGTCCTTGGCCACTGGTAATTTTGCTGCTGACAGTTTAACTCGAAATAGGTTTCCTGCCCTTTCTCCTGTATAGCAGGCCGAGTCTTCCCATACTATACATCATCAAAATGTGAGAAGTCTCCGACTACAATTTCACATTACCAGGGAACACCCAAGACAAATAGTTAAACAATGCCCTGCCTGTGTTTCTTTTCTCCCACAGACCATTCATCTTGGAGTTAACCCGCGTGGTTTGAAACCTGCTCATGTTTACCAGATAGATGTTACACATTTTAATCCTTTTTGCAAGCTTAAATTTATTCATGTAACCATTGATACTTTTTCCCATTTTCTTGTAGCTTCTGCCCACACTGGAGAAGCAGTTAAAGATGTTATTTCTCATTGTCTCTTGGTCTTTTCTATTATTGGTCCTCCTAAGATTTTAAAAACTGACAGTGGTCCTGCTTATACCAGTAAGAGTTTTCAGTCATTTTGTTCACAATTTTAAATTTCTCATCATACAGGTATTCCCTACAACCCTCAAGGTCAGGGTATTGTTGAACGATCTTGTGCTGTTCTCAAAAATCTGCTATCAAACCCAAAACATGATTCTAATACTGTGTCTTTTTCCAAGTCTCCACATGACTGGCTTCACCATGCACTCTATGTACTAAACTTTCTCTATCTAGATGACAACAACTGCTCTGCTGATGATCGCTTTTGGCATCCTGATCATAAGGCTTGCCCTGAAGTTATCTGGAAAGACACCCTTTCTAATCAGTGACATGGCCCAGATCCAGTCCTCATATGGGGATGAGGACATGTTTGTGTTTTTCCTAGGTCTGCTAATTCACCTATTTGGGTTCCTGAATGCCTGGTAAAGCATGAACAGAAACAACAGACAAAGTCCAAACTCCTTGATCCTGAGATTTCGTCAACTGTGAGTGACGACTGCTACTCGTTGCAGATGCCGGACCCAGCAGAAAAATAGATGTAATTCATCATACCGTGATGTGGCTCTACCCTCCTGAAATCACATTTGCCATCTTAGTACTTAAGCCTCTGATCCTGTTCAGCAACGAGGACATTCTAGAAATCCTGTTACTTTGTTTCTTGCCATGATTGCTATTTTTACTTGTGAGCAAGCTACTGCTTTTTCTGTTTCTCATTCTCCCCCCTCTACCCATCAAACTCTATGGGCTGATGTTCCGGATCCACCTGTCTTAAGACCTGTTACTTGGGATGATCCTGCTTTTCTGGTTTACATTAACGATACCTCTATACTTGGCTTTTCTTCTTCCTCTCATATTACTTTTCAACTTGCCAATTACACATATACAGCTCAGGCCATTGCTCCTCCCATGTGTTTTTATGCTTCCTTTATATATGATAAGTTTTCTTACAGTGATTATGTTTCTTTACAACCTTCCCCTCCTCCACTTATTCCTGGAAACTTCTGCTTTCCTCTAGGAGTTAAACAATTACAAACATACAATGGCCCTTACACTCTCTTCCCTGGTGAGTCTGTTTCTAAAAGAGATTGGACACTATTTTATCTTAGTACTCGAGAATCTCCTAACATTTGTTCTCCTGATTTTCCTTTCATGGAACGACAACTTTGTCATTCTGGCAACACTCCCTTTGATTCTTCTCCCCCATGGCGACTTTGTTATCCTAATCAAAAACAAGCTCTGTATTATACTCTGCCTTCTGGCTTTACTTTGTATGATTGGTCCATTCCTAACCCTTCACATGAAGATCTAACTCGTTATGAAATGCCCAGTGGATGGAGCACTCCTATTTTTACCACTGATAAGGGCACAACTTACACCTCTCTTTGGAAATTGTTTTTGTCTTTGTACCCCAGTTATTATTTTGCTGGCTCCCATAGCCGTGCCTATCCAGGTAAAGGTTATATATATTCAATCTTGTGTTGCATCCCCCTATGCTATTTTACTTGGTAATGTTTCTTTTTCTGAAAACAATAGACATTATTCAATCTCTTGCATTAATTGTACCCTCACCAATTGTATTGACTCCTCTATGGTTCCTACTTCTATAATATTGATTGTTTATCAACCTCCTTATGTTTTGATTCCTGTTAACATTTCTGGTAATTGGTATGATGAAAGAGCCTTACAAATTTTTTATGAAGTTCATAACCTTCTATTAAGACCCAAGCGATTTCTTGGTATTTTCATTACTAGTATTTTAGCTATTGTTTCTGTTGTTGCTACTGCTGCCACTGCAGCTGTTAGTCTTGCTCATTGTGCTCAAACTGCTTCTTATGTTAATCATTTGGCAAAAAATATTTCAGTTACTATGGGAACTCAAATGGACATTGAAAAGAAAATTGAGGTTAAACTCAACACTTTAGAAGAAACAACATAATTGGAGATAAGTTGTATAATATTCAAAATTGTCTTACTCTTCGTTGTCAGGTGGATTTCAAGTATATTTGTGTTACTAATACTCCCTATAATAATACTCAATGGAATTGGCCCTTAGTTAAGGCTCACTTGCAAGGTATATGGAGTCATAATAATGTGTCATTGGATATTCTTAAATCACAACAACAAATTCATACTATTGATTCTTCTCACAGAGAGTTTTCTAAGGATGCCACAATTGCTCATGACATCGTTAACACCCTGTCTTCTTGAATCCAGAGCTTCCATAAACCATCATTTTCTTCAATCATTGTGGTTGGTGGCTGTGTTCTTTTACTAATCATGTGCCTTCCTTTCATCTTTCACCTTGTGTTCTCCTCCCTCCAGAATATTCAGCTTAAACTTTTTCAGTTGCATTTAAAATCTAAAAATGGAGAAAATGTGGGGATCGCTCCTGCGAAGTGCCCTTGACAGGACCCTCGCCATCTTGAGCTTGAGCTCATACGTTTCTCCTCTCCTAGAGGCTGTTGAGCTAAGGGAAAGAGGAAGTCTGGTTGTGCTGATTCTTTAATCATTCATTTTTGCCTCTGCACGTTTGCAACAGAATGGCAGACCTCAGGCCTTGTGGTCTAATGAAACATTGTATAGTTAGACATTGTGTGCCTCCTAGTTTCTTCTCTGCACAATGACTGTATGACTTTATTTACCTCTGCTAACTCAATCATATTGTTTGCATATGATTTTATATGAATAGGCAAGGTTAGAATGACATTTGGAAACGTCCAGCTTTACCTTATTAACGGTCTTTTTGCTTGCTTGACTTATTTTAGATAAGCATATGTTTATTCCTTTGTTCTTGATATTATTTCAAGATACAATGAAATCTACGTCACTCCTCAAGCACTAAAATGTTTATAACCTGTGGTTTGCACAAATAAACTTGCTGCTTTGGCACTTGCTGTCCTGCTATTGCCTGGCAGTCCTCCAGACCCCACTTTCTATTTGTCTTTTCTTCCGAGCACTCCCTCTACCAGGTTGAAAACATTTGAGTTGGGCTCAGGCTCTCCGCTGGTCGGAAGCCCCATGGAAGACATGCTGGACCCCCACATATAGCCACTTATTAAGAGACTCACTGAATATTGCACACCTGGAGAAATGTCTGGAGACTATTTGATATGACCATTCACACAGTGACTAAGTGGAAACTGCAAAGCTGAGAAATAGTCAAGAGGACAGAGTCAGCAGTCTATTTTATGTGGTCACTCATTCAGAAACTGACTGAAGAATACAAACCTTGGGAATAGTCAGAATCCAGGTCATATGGTCACTCAATCACAGAATTACCGAATAATGAACAATGGGGCAATAGTAAGAAGTCTATTTCATATGGCCTCTCATTCAGAGCTTCAGTGCATAATAAACAGCTGTGGAGGAGGGAGGAACCTATTGAAGTTAGCCCCAAATAAAGCAGCTCCGTGAATGATACACACGTGTGTGAGAGTCAGGAGACTATTTGATATGGACACTCATACAGAACCTCTTCAAATATTGCACATGTGGGGAATAATCACTTGTCTATTTCATATGGTGGTTCGTTTGGAGAGTCAAAACATAACAGGCACCTGTGGAGTAAAATTCGGTCTATTTCATAAGGCCACTCTTTCAGTGTTTTAGTGAATATCATGTATATGGGATAAGTCCAAAATCTCTTTCACATGGACACTCATTCTGGTCCTCTCTGAAAAATACTCCCCTCAGAAACAGTCAAGGGTCTACTTCAAATGCCTACACATTCAGAGTCTCTGTAAGTAATGAACACCTGGGCAATACACCTGACACTCTTTTTTATGCCCACTTAGACAGAGTCTCATTCAATGATACACAACTGGGAAAGGGTTAAGAGTCTACTTTATGTAGCCACTTATTTAGATCCTCAGTGAATAATCCACTTCAGGTTAATAGTCGAGGACTTTTTATATGGGCACTCATTCTGTGCCTCCCTGAATGACCCACAGCTGGGGAATTCTCAGGATTCTATTTCATACTACCACTCAGTTAGAACCTTATTGAATAACTCACAATGGAGCAATAGTCAGGTGTCTATTTTGTATGGCCTCTCATTCAGAGTTTCAGTGAATAATGAACTTCTATGGTGTAATCAGGACACTGTTTAAGATATTCATGAATTAAGTGCATTTCTAAATGATACACACCTGGGTGGTAGTCAGGAGTCTAATTTATATGAACTCTAATTCTTTTTAACGCTGAGTAATACACACGTGATGAAGTTTCAGGAGACTATTTGGTATGGACACTCATACCGAACCTGTTGAAATAATGCACATATGGAGAACAATGAGGAGTCTATGTCATACGGCTACTTATTCAGACAAGCAGTGAATAACGCACATGTGGAGTCATTAGAATTCTTTTTCATATGGCCCTTCTTTCACAGCCTAACTGAATATTACACACTTGTGATATAGTCTGGAGTCTATATTTTATGGTCACTTATTCAGAGAATCACTGAATAATTCACACCTGCAGAATACTCAGAAGTCTCTTTCCTATGGATACCCATTGAGAGCCTATCTAAATTTACACACCTGTATAAATAGTCAGGATTTACTTGTATTTCCTCATTCAGACTCCCACTAACTAATGCACTCCTGTGGAATAGTCAGGAGATTTTTTCATGTGGCCTCTCATTCAATGTGTAATTGAAAAATGTGGTGTAGTCTGGAGACTCTTTCATGTAGACACATATTCAGAGCCTCAGTGCATAAGACAGACCCTTGATATAGTAAGAAATCTAATTAGTATGGCCACATCTTCTGAGGCTCACTGAATATACACACTTGGAGAATAATTTGAAGTGTATTTTCAATGGACATTCATTCAGAGCCTCGATAAATAATTAAGACCTGTGGATTAGCCAAGAGTCTATTTCATTTTGAGACACATTCATAGCCTCAGTGGATAATATGCACGTGTGGATTAGTCAGGATTCCATTTAGTATGGCCACTGACTGGTAACCCCAATGAATAATGCACAACTGTAAAGTATTCAGCAGTCTATTTTATATAGCCACTCATTCAGAGATTCACGGAATAATAAAAATATATAAGGTAGACAGCCTCCTGTTTCATATGGTCATACAAAAAAAAAGCCTTACTGGGTGACACAGACCTGGGAAAGTGATAGGAGTGTACTTTATATAGCCTCTCATTTACAGCCTAAGGAAATAATGCAAACGTGTGGAATAGACAGGAGTCTATTTTATATGGCCACAAAAGCAAAGCCTGAGTCAGTAATACACAACTTGGGAATAGCCACTAGTCTATTCCATATGCCCAAATATTTAGAGTCAGAGTCAATAATACACACCTGTAGACTAGTCAGAAAACCATTTCATATGGTGAAAGTTTCAGAGCCTCTGTGAATAATAAATACCTGAGGAATACTCTGGTCGCTATTACATGTGGCATTTCTTCAGAGGTTCATTGAGTAAAGAACACCTGTATTGTAGTCAGAATTCTATTTCATACAGCCACACACTCAGAGCCAAACTGAATCACAGACACCTTGGCAAAGTCAGGATTCTATTTTCTGTAGCCACTCATTTACAGCCGAATGTGAAAACTCACGTTTGAGTAGTATATAGGAGTCTCTATTCTATGGCCACACATTTAGAGCCTCACAGAATAATACAGATGTATGAAAATGTCAGGAGTGTACTTGATATGGCCACTTACTCAGTTCCTCAGTGAAGAATCATATATATCTGGAAAATACTTAGAATTCTATTATATATATAGCCACTTATTAAGAGACTCACTGAATTATGCACACCTGGAGAATTGTCTGGACACTCTTTGATATGATCGTTCACCCAGCGACTCAGTGGAAACCGCAGAGCTGAGAAATAGTCAAGAGGACAGAGTCAGAAGTCTATTTTATGCATTCACTCTTTCAGAAACTGACTGAAGAATACACACCTTGGGAATAGTTAGAATCCAGGTCATATGGCCACTCAATCAGAGCATTACCTAATAATGCACAATGGGGCACTAGTAAGGAGTCTATTTCATATTGCCTTTCATTCAGAGCTTCAGTGCCTAATAAACTGCTGTGGAGGAGAGAGGTCCCTATTGAACGTAACCCCAAATAAAGCAGCTCCGTGAATAATACACAAATATGTGAGAGTCAGGACACTATTTGATATGAACACTCATACACAACCTCTTCGAATATTGCACATGTGGAGAACAGTCACTAGTCTCTTTCATATGGTGGTTCGTTTGGAGAGTCGAAAAATAAGGCACATCTGTGGAGTAAAATGCCGTCTATTTTATAAGGCCACTCTTTCAGTGGTTTATTGAATATCATGTATATCTGATAAGTCAGGAATCTCTTTCACATGGCCACTCGTTCTGGGCCTTTGTGAATAATATTCCCCTCAGAAGCAGTCACGGGTCTACTTCAAATGCCTACACATTCAGAGTCTCTGTAAGTAGTGAACACCTGGGCAGTAAAAATGAGTCTCCTTTTTATGTCCACTTAGTCAGAGTCTCCTTCATTAATACACACCTGGGGAAGAGTTAAGGTTCTACTTCATGTAGCCACTCAGTTAGATCCTCAGTGAATACTCCACACCAGGGTAATAGTTGAGCATTTTTTATATGGCCACCCATTCTGTGCCTCCCTGAATAGTGCACACCTGGGAAATTCTCAGGATTGTATTTCATACTACCACTCATTTAGAACCTTATGGAATAATTAACAATGGAGCAATAGTCAGGTGTCTATTTTCTATGGCCTCTCATTCAAAGTTTCAGTGAATAATGAACTTCTATGGAGTAATCAGGCAGTGTTTAAGATAGCCGTGAATTAAGTGCCTTCCTGAATAATACACACCTGGGTTGTAGTCAGCATTCTATTTCGTATAAACTCTAATTCTGTGTAACGCTGAGTAATACACACCTGGGGGAGTTTTACGAGTCTATTTGATATGGACACTTAGAGCGAACTTGTTGGAATAATGCACACATGGATAATAATGAGGAGTCTATGTCATATGGCTACTCATTAAGACAAACAGTGAATAATGCACATGTGGAGTTATTAGAATTCTGTTTCATATGATCCCCCTCTTTCACAGCCTCACTAAATATTACACACTTGTGATATAGTCTGGAGTCTGTATTTTATGGCCACTCATTCAGAGAATCACTGAATAATTCACACCTGTGGAATAGTCAGAAGTCTCTTTTTTATGGCTACCCAATGAAAGCCTCACTAAATGTACACACCGGAATAAATAGTCAGAACTTACTTGTATCTCTTCATTCAGAGTCTCACTAAATAATGCACACCTGTGGAATAGTCAGGAGACTTTTTCATGTGGCCTCTCATTCAATGTGTCATTGAAAAAATGTGGTGTAGTCAAGAGATTCTTTCATGTAGACACATATTCAGAGCTGCATAAGAAAGACCCTTGATATAGGAAGAAATCTAATTAGTATGGCCACATCTTCTGTGGCTCACTGAATAATACACACCTGGAGAATAATTTGGAGTCTATTTTCGATGGTCATTCATTCAGAGTCTCGGAAAATAATGCAGAAATGTGGATTAGCCAGGAGTCTATTTCATTTGGACACACATTCATAGCCTCAGTGGATAATATGCCTGTGTTGATTAGTCAGGATTCCATTTTATATGGCCACTGACTCATAAACTCAATGAACAATCCACAAATGTAAAGGACCCAGATGTCTATTTCATATAGCTTCTCATTCAGAGATTCACTGAACAATAAAGTTATTTGTGATAGACAGCCTCCTGTTTGATATGGTTATAGAAAAAGAGACTCACTGAGTGACACACACTTGGGGAAGTGTTAAGAGTGTACTTTACATAGCCTCTCATTTACAGGCAAAGGAATAATGCACACGTGTTAAATAGAAACTAGTCTATTTTATATGGCCACAAAATAGAAGCCTGAGTCAGTAATACACAACTTTGGAATAGTCACTAGTCTATTTCATATGCAAATATTTAGAGTCTGAGTCAATAATACACGCATGTAGACTTGTCAGAAAACAATTTTATATGGCCAAAGTTTCAGAGCCTCAGTGAATAATAAATACCGGAGGAAAACTCTGGACGCTATTACATGTGGCATTTCTTCAGATGCTCATTGAGTAAAGAACACCTGTATTGTAATCAGAATTCTATTTCATGTAGCCACATAATCAGAGCCTAACTGAATAACAGACACCTTGGGAAAGTCAGAATTCTATTTCGTATAGCCAATCCTTTACAGCCTAATGTAAAATCTCATGCCTGAGTAGTATATAGAAGTGTCTATTTTATGGCTTCTCTATCAGAGTCTCACAGAATAATACAAACGTATGGAAATGTCAGCAGTGTACTTGACATGGCCACTTATTTAGTTATTCAGTGAAGTATCATATATATCTGGAAAACACTCAGGATTCTATTATATATGGCCACTTATAAAGAGACTCACTGAATAATGACCACCTGGAGAATTGTCTGGAAATTATTTGATATGACCATTCACCCAGCGACTCAGTGAAAAATACAGAGCTAAGAAATAGTCAAGAGGACAGAGTTAGGAGTCTATATTATGTGGTCACTCTTTCAAAAACTGACTGAAGAATACACACCTTGGGAATAGTCAGAGTCCAGGTGATATGGCCACTCAATCACAGCATTACCGAATAATGCACAATGGGGCAATAGTAAGGAGTCTATTTCATATGGTCTCTCATTAAAAGCTTCAGTGAATAATACACAGCTGTGGAAGAGGGAGGACCCGATTGAAGGTAGCCACAAATAAAGATTCTAGGTCTGGATCACTCAGGGAGGAACAGAATGAGTGGCCATATAAAAAATGCTCGACTATTACCCTAGTGTGGATTATTCACCGAGGATCTAAATGAGTGGCTACATGACGTAAACTCTTAACTCTTCCCCAGGTGTGTATTATTGAATGAGACTCTGACTAAGTGGGCATAAAAAAGAGACTCATGTGTGTTGCGCAGGTGTTCATTAATTACAGAGACTCTGAATGTGTAGGCATTTGAAGTAGACCCTTGACTGTTTCTGAGGGGAATATTATTCACAGAGGCCCAGAACGAGTGGACATGTGAAAGAAATTCCTGACTTATCAGATATACATGTTATTCACTAAAACACTGAAAGTGGCCTTATGAAATAGATGGCATTTTACTCCACAGGTGCGTGTTATTTTTTGACTCTCCAAACGAACCACCATATGAAATAGACTAGTGATTATTTCCTACATGTGCAATATTCGAAGAGGTTCTGTATAAGTGTCCATATCAAATAGTCTCCTGACTCTCAACATGTGTGTATCATTCACGGAGGTGCTTTATTTGGGGCTACTTTCAATAGGATCCTCCCTCCTCCACAGCTGTTTATTCCTCACTGAATCTCAAAATGAGAGGACATATGAAATAAAGCTTTTACTATTGCCCCATTGTGCATTATACGGTAATGCTGTGATTGAGTTGCCATATTACCAGGATTCCAACTATTCCCAAGGTGTGTAGTCTTCAGTCAGTTTCTGAACGAGTAACCACATAAAATAGACTCCTGATTCTGTCCTCTTGACTATTTCTCGGCTCTGCATTTTTCACTGAGTAGCTGGGTGAACGGTCATATCAATTAGTCTCCAGGCAATTCTCCAGGTGTGCATTATTCAGTGAGTCTCTTAATAAGTGGCTATATATAAAAGAATCCAGGGTATTTTCCAAATATATATGATTCTTCACTGAGGAACTGAATAAGTGGCCACTTAGTAATAAGTGGCCACTAATAAGTCGTGTGGATTAGTTAGAATTCCATTTTATATAACCACTGACTCGTAATTTCAATGAATAATGCACAAATTTAAAGTACTCAGCAGTCTATTTTATATAGTCACTCATTGAGAGATTCAGTGAATAATAAAAATATTTGAGATAGACAGACTCCTGTTTTATATGGTCATACAAAAAAGCCTCACTGAGTGACACACACCTGCAGAAGTGTTACGAGTGTACTTTACATAGCCTCTCATTTACAGCCTAAGGGAATAATGCACACGTGTGGAATAGACACTAGTCTATTTTATATGGCCACAAAATTAAAGCCTGAGTCAGTAAAAAAAAATTTGGAATAGTCACTAGTTTATTCCATATGCCAAAATATCTAGAGTCCGAGTCAATAATAAACGCCTGTAAACTACTCAGGAAACCATTCCATATAGCCAAAGTTTCAGAGCCTCAGTGAATAATAAATACCTGAGGAATACTCTGGACGCTGTTACATGTGGCATTTCTTCAGATGTTCATTGAGTAAAGAACACCTGTATTGTAGTCAGAATTCTATTTCATATAGCCACATACTCAGAGCCTTACTCAATAACAAACACCTTGGAAAAGTCAGGATTCTATTTCATATAGCCACTCATTTACAGCCGAATGTAAAATGTCACACCTTAGTAGTATACAGGAGTCTCTATTTTATGGCAATTCATTCAGAGTCTCACAGAATAATACAAACGTATGGAAATGTCAGGAGTGTACTTGACATGGCCACTTATTCAGTTCCTCAGTGAAGAATCATATATATCTAAAAAATACCCAGGATTCTATTATATATAGCCACTTATTAAGACACTCACTGAATAATGCACACCTGGAGAATTGTCTGGAGACTATTTGATATGACTGTTCACCCAGCGACTCAGTGGAAAATGCAGAGCCGAGAAATAGTCAAGAGGACAGAGTCAGGAGTCGATTTTATGTGGTCACTCGTTCGGAAACTGACTGAAGACTACACACCTTTGGAATAGTCGGAATCCTGGTAATATGGCAACTCAATCACAGCATTACCGAATAATGCACAATTGGGCAATAGTAAGAAGTTTATTTCATATGTCCTCTCATTTTGAGATTCAATGCATTATAAACAGCTGTGGAGGAGTGAGGACCCTATTGAAAGTAGCCCCAAATAAAGCACCTCGGTGAATGATACACACATGTGTGAGAGTCAGGAGACTATTTGATATGGACACTCATACAGAACCTCTTCAAATATTGCACATGTAGGAAATAATCACTAGTCTATTTCATATGGTGGTTTGTTTGGAGAGTCAAAAAATAACGCGCAACTGTGGAGTAAAATGCGGTCTATTTCATAAGGCCACTCTTTCAGTGTTTTAGTGGATAACATGTATATCTGATAAGTCAGGAATCTCTTTCACATGGCCACTCGTTCTGGGCCTCTGTGAATAATACTCCGCTCAGAAACAGTCAAGTGTCTACTTCAAATGCATACACATTCAGAGTCTCTGTAATTAATGAACACCTGCGCAACACAAATGAGTCTCTTTTTTATGCCCACTTAGTCAGAGTCTCATTCAATAATACACACCTGGGGAAGAGTTAAGAGTTTACGTCATGTAGCCACTCATTTAGATCCTCGGTGAATAATCCACACCAGGGTAATAGTCGAGCATTTTTTTTAGATGGCCACTCATTCTGTGCCTCCCTGAATGATCCACACCTGGAAAATTCTCAGGATTCTATTTCATACTACCACTCATTTAGAACCTTATTGAATAATTCACAATGGAGCAATAGTCTGGTTTCTATTTTGTATGTCCTCTCATTCAGAGTTTCAGTTAATAATAAACTTCTATTTAGTAATCAGAACACTGTTTAAGATAGCCAAGAATTAGGTGCCTTCGTGAATGATACACACCTGGGTGGTAGTCAGGAGTCTATTTCTTATGAACTCTAATTCTGTGTAACACTGTGTAATACAGACCATTGGGAGTTTCAGGAGTCTATTTGATATGGACACTCATAGCGAACAGGTTGGAAAAATGCTCACATGGAGAATAATGAGGAGTCTATGCCATACGGCTACTCATTAAGACAAACAGTGAACAATGCACATGTGGATTCATTAAAATTTTGTTTCATATGTTTCCTCCTTCACAGCCTTACTGAATATTACACACTTGTGTTATAGTCTAGAGTATATATTTTATGTACACTCATTTAGAGAATGACTGAATAATTCAAACCTGTGAAATAGTCAGAAGACTCTTTCCTATGGCTACCCATTGAGAGCCTCACGAAATGTACACACCTGGATAAATAGGATTTACTTGTACCTCCTCATTCAGTGTCTCACTAATTAATACACACCTGTGGAATAGTCAGGAGACCTTTTCATGTGGCATCTCATTCAATGTGTCATTGAAAAATGTTGTGTAGTCAGGAGACACTTTCATATAGATACATATTCAGAGCCTCAGTTTATAAGACAGACCCTTGCTATAGTAAGCAATCTAATTCATATGGCCACATCTTCTGAGGCTCACTGAATAATACACACCTGGAGAATAATTTGGAGTTTATTTTCGATGTACATTCATTCAGAGCCTCGGTAAACAATGCAGGCCTGTGGAGTAGCCAGGAGTCTATCTCATTTGGACACACATTTATATCCTCAGTCGATACTATGCACGTGTGTATTAGACAGGATTCCATTTTATCTGGCCACTGACTGTTAACCTCAATGAATAACGAACAAATGTAAAGTACTCCGCAGTCTATTTCATATGGCCACTCATTCAGAGATTCACTGAGTAATAAAGATATTTGAGGGAGGCAAGATGGCGTCGTAGAGGTGACTCAGGATTGCAGCTCTCGGTGAAGGCGCAGAGGGTGAGTCCTAGCCGCATTCTCGGATGGACCTTTTATGCCCACAGAGTGTTGAATGTCCCAGGTGTGGGAGAGACACAGGACGCTAGCGCATCGGCTAATGCAGCCGGCTCCCACCGCCTCTTTGGCCGGCGCCGCAGCGGACCCGGCGCGGAACTCACTGGTCTGGGTGCCCTGTTAAAATGGCAATCTGAGATTTGGAAGGGCAGATTGGCATGTCCATCTGATTGAAAGGAACTTGGACAATGAGCCAGACCAGGAGTTTCCTGGGAAGCGTGATCTGAGCCGGGGTAGTGGGCAGCGGCACGGGAGATCGCATGGATCCCAGTGCCCTATCGGCAGGCTCCTGGGGCGCCAGTGAGAGAGCCGACCTTTCAGCTTGGGGAGAGGAAGAGAGAGAGAGAAAGAGGACGGACTCTGAGGCAGGGAGCTGGGTGATCAGGCTTGGCGGGTCCCACGCACACGGGGACAAGCAGGGCGGCGACTGGAGGCGCTTGGGGCTGAGAGTTTTGCTGCCGGCATCTAGGACAGTGCAGCCCGGTGAGGGAGGGGCGTCCATCATTGCTGACTCATTGCTGACGCAGTGCACGCCCACTGAAGTACCGCCCAGGACAGACGCACCCTGCCGTTGCCGAGGCAACCTGCCATAACAGAGAGACTCTGCCAGGCAGGCAAATAGTGAATAGACTGCCACCTAGTGGGGCAGGACAGTGCAACAGATACTCATAAAGAAAGCCCCAACTCCCTGAGACAGACCATCTAAAGGTGAAAAAAAAAAAGGGTGGTGTTTTATGAGTTCTATTGCAGCAGACATGAACAACCTTTCAACAACCCTGAATGAACAACGGAGCTCACAGCTCAGCACCGGAGCTACTATAAAGCACAGACTGTCTCCTCAAGCAGCTCCCTGACCCCTGAATATCCAAGGAGTCACCCAGAAAAGGACTAATCAGACTGACATTTGACTGGCATCACTCTGGAACAAGGGCAGCAGAAGAAGAAACTGGTATCATCCCTCACTGTTATGCAGCTGCTGCAGGTATACCCCAGACAAGCAGGGCCTGGAGTGGACCTCAGCACTCATACAGCAGAGAGGATAGATCATTAGAGGGAAAACTAAGTAACAGAAATACTTCATCATCAACAACCTCAGTGTCCACTCAGAGACCCAATTGAAAAATCAGCCAGTACTAAGACGACAGGTGGATAAATCCATAAAGATGGGAAGAAACCAGTGCAAAAAGGAGGAAAGCACACGAAACCAAAACACATCACCTCCAAAAGAGGACAAAAACTTCTCACCAGCAAGGGAACAAAGCTGGACGAAGAATGAATGTGATGAAATGACGGAATCAGACTTCAGAAAGTGGATAATGAGAAACTTCAGTGAGCTAAAGGAACATGTTCTAAACCAGTGCAAAGAAACTAAGAACCTTAAAAAAGATTTGAAAAAAGATTCGAGGAATTGATAACGAGAATGGACAACTTACAGAGGAATATGAATGAATTAAAGGAGCTGAAAAACACAACACAAGAACTTCGTGAAGCATGCACAAGTTTCAACAGCTGAATTGACCAAGCAGAAGAAAGAATATAAGAAGTTGAAGATCAACTCAATGAAATAAAACGAGAAACCAAGATTAAAGAGAAAAGCACAGAAATGAATGAATAAAATCTCCAAGAAATGTGAGACTATGTGAAGAGACGAAACCTACGTTTGATAGATGTACCAGAATGTGATGAAGAGAATGAATCCAAGCTGGAAAACACTCTTCAGGATATTATCCAGGAAAATTTCCCCAACCTAGCAAGACAGGTCAATACTCAACTCCAGGAAATGCAGAGAACACCACAAAGATACTCTGCAAGAAGAGCAACCCCAAGGCACATAATCGCCAGATTCACCAGGGTTGAAATGAAGGAGAAAATCCTAAGGGCAGCCAGAGAGAAAGGTCGGGTCACCCACAAAGCGAAGCCCATCAGACTCACAGCAGATCTCTCAGCAGAGACTCTACAAGCCAGAAGAGAGTGGGGGCCAATATTCAACATCCTTAAAGAAAAGAACTTTCAACACAGAATTTCATATCCAGCCAAACTGAGCTTCATAAGTGAAGGAAAAATAAAATACTTCACGAACAAGCAAGTACTCAGAGATTTTGTCACCACTAGGCCTGCTTTTCAAGAGGTCCTGAAAGAGGCACTACACATAGAAAGAAACAACCAGTTCCAGCCATCCTAAAAGCATACCAAATGCTAAAGACCATCAACAAAATGAAGAATGTACATGAACCAACGGGCAAAACAGCCAGCTAGCATCAAAATGGCAGTATCAAATTCACACATAACAATATTAACCCTGAATGTAAATGGGCTAAATG